>KN882299.1:272485-285878 GCA_000934455.1 Apostichopus parvimensis
ATAAACCTCGATCCCCACCCTATCCTCTCCCCTCCTCCCTCATCCCCCCTTTTCAAATAACATATGATACACACAGGTCAATACATTCAGTCCAGGAAGACCATTTCTTAGGAAAATTGTATACTAGGGTCCTTACAGGGAAGGATGAAAATGAAAAAAAAACTTAAAACAACAAATCCATGAAAAGTCTCAAGGTAACCTATGACAAAATTCACCTTGCAAAAGAAAAGTCAAAAAACCTTTTATAAAGAAATTCAAATCCCTGGCTAAAATCAAAGACCCTGTGACCATCAAGCTCCAAAAAAACTCTTCAAACTTTTAACTTTGGCATCTAGGAGCAGCATTTCAGTCATCTGTAAAAAAGGTTGATGAACAAACTAGAGACAGTCATCACCGCGGCGACAACGGCGGTGATTCCGCAACGGGATACCAAAAGAAAGCTACCGTTGCTATGGCAACCCCACTTACAAAGAACATAAATAAACCAGAGGAAGAAATCAGACCAGATCGGTTGCCAGGATCAACAATCGTGTCGGCGCCTGCTGCTCTCGTCGTACGGGATGCCTGTTTTCAAAAGAAATTGTGAAAAATTCTGTCATCAAAAAGTTTGCTCTTTCCCTATAGACAGTCTCACTTTCAGATTTAGAACTGAGTACAACTTTGGCAAGATCTGAGCATTACTGATCAGCTCCTTTTACCTTTACTTTTACTCTTTTTTTTCTCCTGGAGAGAACAAGGTAGTTATAAACTACAATTAAAAATGATATTCTAAAATAAAAAAATATTGCAAACAAGCCAACAAACAGAATAGTGGTATTTTGATTAAAATGACAAATCAAACCTTTTTCATATCGTTGTCTAATCTCTGCAAGCTAATTTGAAGCTTTGGTGCTTTCAAGACAAGGTTCTTGGTGAGATCTGAGAGATGGCAGACCGTGGTTCCATCTTGTTGACCATCATCGGCCAGGGTCTGGTGAGCTGACCAATTCTTGTGAATATAATCCAGACAACTGTTTATATACGAGAGATGCTGAGATATATTCTCTAGAATCGCCAACGATTCGTTCTGACTGTTAAAAAAGAAATAGAGAAAGTATAAAGAGAAATGATGCCCAGAGAAGGCAAAACAATGTGAGAATATCATCCGTAATATGAAAATGCAGAATTGAAATCATGAATGCAAAATTATCCAAATGTACAGAGCAGCTAATCACAACTGTACTTTACTTGAGAAAAGAGAGGAATAATGTGATAATGTTTCATGAAAATAGACAACAACCTCCCCCCCCCACCGCCCCCTTCTACAACCCACCCACCCCCCTCTTCTCACCTTGCAATCTCTTAACCATATACATGCTAGTTAGTGACTGTATTCTCTCAATAATTTACACACAGACACATACATGAGTCACAACTACCCTGCTTTATATAGGCTTAGTTACTGTTCATTCAAGATGGTTCACGTTATTTCAACATTTGATATAGATAAATAGTTTTCCACTATTCCTAACAAGGGAATATCACGGGTAACATTGAGCTAAAGATCTGTCAAGCTGCTATGCTTTGTTAACATTAACTTCAAAACCAAAGTTCAAAGTCGATTTTTGGGATATTTATAAAGGTAGACACTGTAGGATCTTTGATAACTTGTAAATAACCCTTGCTATTCATGACAATACAACGAAAACATTAAATTTACAAACACTTATGTATCATATCAGTCATTGTATGACTGTAATCAAACCATTCAATCAATTGTGAGACAAGTCCATTTACAACTTTTAATAATATTGTTTAACCAACTTTTAAACAATAAACAAGCAAGTACTACCTATAACCCACACAGTGGTACAGGGTGGTACATAAACAAATATCCATTCTTCATTCTGTGGTAGCATTTTATTTTAACCTGAAATGATGTTGCATCATATCTTTATATCCCCTAAATAGGTCACACATGAAAATATTAGTGCATGGATATTTTATTTAACTTCTCCAACGCATGACTCTGTGACAAAGTTGAATCAGAACCCTTATCTCCCATAAATAGATCACACATCCCAGACATTAGTGATAGAATATTTCATGTAACTTCTCTATCATATGACCCTGTAACAATGCTGCCTAATCCTCTCATCACCGGTAAACAGGTTACCTTAAAACATTACTGCTGGGATTTCTGATGCTGCCTCTTTCCCATTTAAGTTTGTGAATCTCATGAACCGAACGCATTATCTTTCGTCTTGAGCCAAATCGTTCGACACCCATCTGAAACAAAACAATCAAATGATGAAGACAACAATATGTTGACTATACAGGCATAGATCTGAGATGACTTGCATCCCAAAAAATGGAACCAATTAGCCAAACAGCTAAAAGCTATACAGCTATGAGAACATTTTATGTTGTGTGCACAAAGCTCTCACACTTAAATGGTGCAGCCATAGTGAGGAGTTCATTAAAGTTTTATCTTTGGAGTTACTTCTATTCATGCATTTTCAAAATTTGATCAATTGTAACTTCCAATGACATTTGAAGTCAATGAATATGAACAGTCTCCTCTAACTCCCTAACAAGAGGTCACATATCAATTCTGAAGTTCATCCAAGCTTTGGTTTTGAAGTTATCAAGGTTATTTACAAGGTTTCTGTTGATCTCAAATGACCTTTGACCTCTACAAGTCAAAGTTCATCCAGGCTTTGAACTTTGAAGTTATTAAGTTTACAGGCTTTTCAGAGAGACCCATCTGGGAACTCAAATCACCTTTGACCTCTACAAGAAACAAATATGTTTCTTGTACTCACTAAGTTACATCCACATACCAAGTATGAAGTTCTTCCAAGGTGATTTTTGATGTTTATAGAGTACAAGGTTTTCAGACATTAACCATTGGTGACCTCACATGACCTTTGAACTCATGGAACCATTCACAGTGGGTATTAATAATGTTATATACTAGCTGAGAGCAACTAACAGGTGCAAAGACTATCCACCATTACTAAGAGAAAGCAGAATGACCCCTCCAAAATGACTTCATTATTGGTCAAGGTTTAATTGACCTCTCTCAATGGATCACCTTTATCATGCCTTCACTGCATGATATCAATCATGCCTTCACTGCATGATATCAATCATGCCTTCACTGCATGATATCAATCATGCCTTCACTGCATGGTATCAATCATGCCTTCACTGCATGATATCAACTCCCTGAAGTCATCAACAGCATTGTTCAAGTCACAAAAAAACTTGCCAAAAAAGGCTCAAAACTACCCCAATACTACATAAAACAGCCTCCAAAGTTGATTGCGCTTATTAATAGATGGTCTAATCCGATAACAAATGCTGAGTGTCCCTGTCAAGGTTTGTGCAATGATCGTCATTCTACTGCAAGTCATCCTTGGTGCTGCAAATCTGGTCGATAAACGTAACGGATGTTTTCATATAACAGATTTACCCTATATCAGCCATGAATGGTTTTCACTAAATATACATTATGTATTTATATTTCTGGTAAGATTAAGCAATACTATGACAACATGAACAGCTAGTAGTTAATGTACATGAATGAACAACATGATATCTATCCACTTCTTCCTGGTTCATGTCTCAGCACTTTCTTATCCACTCTCCTTCGTTTTTATCTTCTTTCATTTCTGAAGTCATTTTCCTCTTTTGTTTTTCTTTCTATATTGTTTAGCTGAATGAAATGTATTAGCGTACCCAGTCATCCATGAACTGAAACATAAGTGTAGAATTGGGAAATTGGCATAGAGTTCTCAACCTCTGATCACCAATGATGAAACCTAGACGCAGGGGGAATGACTCAAGCTTAAATGATCATGCTCAAGTTTGCTAAATATTCATAAATGATGGAGGATGGCACCAGAAGAGAATTAAACATACAAGCAATGAACACATGTAACCCACTACAGAGAAACACCTAATCAAACCCTGACTTCTGCTTTAAACTATTATTTCGAAAGGTAACTGGCATTAAGAGTCCAGAGGAAGTTGTTTTAGACTTTTTTTTAGACTAACCAAAGAAGAAACACATTTTAAGCATTCAGATGAAATTAGTATTCAATTACTATGTATCATTTTCGATATAACAACACTTGAAATTGACATCTTTTACACCAAAAGTGAACTTGAGCAAACACCTTTAATTTTCTTCCTTTTTTTTTTGTGCTAAATGTTATATCTAAGTTTCTTCAAAACTGGGATGCACTAATGACATATGAGTAAATGATGTTGTTTTGAACCTTTTTGCCTTAAAGACTAATCAATCGTTCCAATTGTGTCATGTTTCCGAGAGGAATCAGAGCATGATGTTCATCAACTGAAAGGAAAGCTTTTAACAAATTACAGGCAATTACAGGCAATTTATTGTGAACCATTTGCAAATTCATGAATTAATGAAATGTTTTCATGCGAAACATAATTTGCCTTGTAGCAACCATACCTAGCGTTTGGTACAAGATATTAAAATGTGGTACTTTAACTATTAGAATCTTCCTTGTATCTGTCAAATTACCAATATATATATTGAAAATATCTACATATTGGTCCATATCATTTAATGAAAATGATAGAAACTTTGAAACCATTGTCGGAAATCACATTTTTCAGAAAAAAAAAAATCTTCATTTATTATTCAGAAAATAAAGTCAAGGCTTAAAGGTGTTAGGGTTTAATTTCTCTGATTTTTGTCACAAAAGTATCATTTTGATCTTTTCATTGTAGAATCAGTGACACAATTGTACAGCTTTTACACTGTTTAAGCTTTTTAAACAAATTAGAAAATGTATACCCATCTTCAGGAGTTTTGTAACTGGAAAGGCAGGGGTGTGGGGGTGTTGGGGGGGTCTGTCTTGGTGCATAGGATGTTTTGCCTGTAAGTTAGAATGATCAATTTCAGCATTACTGTTTCATATAGTTTCTCTCTTTTTAAATAAAAAAAGTGTACTTTGAGAATTTTGCTTCCTTCATACAACTATTCAATATTTGCTTGAGGGAACATCTTGTTCATTACCTCCTGTACAGCCTTTTGATAAAACGATAACTGATTGGACAAATCAACACACAACAGATTTCAAATGAGCCAATCAACACACAACAAATGTCAAATGAACCAATCAACACACACCTGATTTCAAATGAGCCAATGAACAGCATTCTTGTCCTTTAAACTATTCCACAATTCATTCCTTTGGTAGTATTGGTCCCACATTTTAGCACTTTTGACTCAAAATTGCTAATTTGTTTTTTTCAAAAACACATTCCTGTTGATTCTACAGATTTTGGTCAGATTGTAGCATGCTATATTCAAGGTACAAAGTTTCAGCAGCAGATCAGGAAAATGCAATGAAATAGCCGGTAAAAAACTAGCTGAATTCTGAACACTAGAAACAAGTTTTATTTTCTAGTTTATTTTCAAGGGAATAGTGATTGCCTTTAAACTGGTTCACATGTAACTAACCACTGGGTTCACTGAACTAAACTAACTCACATTAATCCTTGGGTAAACAATACTAAGGTAGTTCAAACAAACCCTATAGAACATCAAATTAAACTAAGGCACTATTACCTTTGCATTCATTAATCTACAAAACCTCACACTAACCACTGGATTCACTGAACTAAACTAACTTACATTAATCCTTTGGTTAACAATACTAAGGTAGTTCAAACAAACCCTATAGAACATCAGATTAAACTAAGGCACAATTACCCTTGCATTCATTAATCTGCAAAACCTCACACTAACCAATGGGTTCACTCAACTAAACTAACTCACATTAATCCTTGGTTAACAATACTAAGGTAGTTCAAACATATACCCTATAGAACATCAAATTAAACTACGGCACAATTACCTTTGCATTCATTAATCTACAAAACCTCACACTAACCACTGGATTCACTCAACTAAACTAACTAACATTAATCCTTGGGTAAACAATTATCCTTGCATTCATTAATCTACATTAATTCACAGCAACCCCTTAATTCACCGCACTAAACTATCATTAATCCTTCGCTAAATTTGGAGATTACTAGGAATGTTAAGAGTCACTGACAATTAGATGTGATATTCTACACACTGAATAACCATATATAAATAGACAAGTCATTTCCGAACGTTTAGCTGCTAATCTGTGATGAATAACATGTTTTAGTATGTCGCCCTCCTTTATAATTTAGCAATGGCTTGCAGCTTTTCATCAGGGTTGAGACTTTTTTAGTTTTTCTTTGTGCTATGAATGTATAAAATGAGTCATGTCAAACCTGGGGGTGGTGGAGGGTGGGGGGGGGTTGAGTTACAAGGCTAACCTGGACATAACCTCTGTTCCATTTTACTAGTCAAATGACAACAATGGTCTGGAAAATGGGGTGGAGATATCAAGGGTATGAAATTGCCTGAATGTTCTAGTTTTCACAAAATGAACATCGCTAATATTAGTCTGTCAAGTAATTGCTAGTACTAGAGTACCACAAGTATTTCCAAAATTCAATGTGAAAATTTTCACCAAAAGCAAAGATGCGTTTAAAATGCCATTAAATCTATCATTCTGATGAGCAAATTTCCAGGTGGCCAAGACTTCTCTTAGGTTGATTGACATTGTTATCTAATTGCAGCAGCTTGAATGTGACGTCATCCGTCCAACCAGCATTTTCTGTTCTCCGTGGTAACCATTGATGGTAACTATATTCTTGATTGCACTACACTCGACAAAATGACTTTATCCTTAGGATAACACCATTAAGTAGTTTTCCCCAAATAACTTGATTTACATAACCTAATTACCCTAATGAACTTGACTAATTAAACTTGATTTCACTTTGTTAAAGAAATCTATTCCAACCTTTTCCAGATCTTCCTCTGTGAGTCTTAATAACTCCGCAAAGTCTACTTTATGTGAGTGAAAAAGAGATATAAGTTCAGAGAGATCCAGTCCACACAAGAACAAGTCCAGGTCGTTATACACATGATAACGATTGGTAGAGTCTCCCGCAGGTGTAGGTCTAGAAAAACAAGAGAAACAAAAGATGGCAGCTGGCAATGACCTAGGGTGAAGATGACTTTTGATCACCTCAGCGTTAGCAAAACAGATGGTTTATAGCAGGGATTCCCTAACTTTATCCCCCACGAAACCCCTGTGGATGTCAGAGTTTTCCAGGAACCCCCAACTTTTCGTCATTATTATACTATAATACGCATCACAGTGCTTCGTAAAAGATCAAGTTTATAGTGTAATATTGTAATAAAAAAAAAAAAGAGTTTGTCCGTAGGTACGACTTTTGTACATCACTAAATATATGATATATCAGATTTTAGTTAAACAAAAAGTACTCTAGTTTTGACTTTCAGAAACGTCTCACGAACCCCTGGGATGGACTCACGCACCCCCTGGGGGATCATGCACCCCAGCTAGGGAACCCCTGGTTTATAGGTAATGAGAGGATACAAACTAAACATGTGAAATACAGTTGTCACGCATATATTAGCAGGAAATCACTTTGGTCTGTTGTTTAATGGATCTCTCAAACACATTCCTATTCATCAGAGTTTTATTGATCACAACCAGTTAGGACAATTTTCTAAATGCTAAGCACCACTCCATACTATCCTGTCACATCATACTCAAAAGCGCTCTTATTGACAGTATGAACAGTTCCTGACCTTTGTCTAGTGGAAATAGGTTCAAACTATTCAACCTGTCAGTAAGAGTGCTCTGAAGCCTGATAAGAAGTACCTAACACCAAAACTTGTCCAAGTTTTGTTAGGTGCTGAACATCAAAATCTCATGCTAAGAGGCAAACATGCCATTGACAGCACCAAACAATGATCAATTCTGTACGAAATTCGTCAATGATGCTGTCTCTTATTTCATATCTTTCAAAAATGCTGGAAACTGTGATGTGATTTCAGGCAGAGAATCAAACCCTCAGGCTATTAATGGATCTCAATTTGAATATATGAATATGCATATTTATTCCCATTTAAAAATTGTTCAAAAGAGCTTTAAACTATTGGCAGATCAGTTTAACAAAAGATACATTTTCAGTAAAATGAAAATTATTTTGATATCCAATCAGAAAAAAAAACCAGATCCCAGCCTGTATCTTCAAGGACTCTGATAATGCAATGATAGCAAGAATTTATTCATGCTACTTAGTAATTGTGAATGACCCATTAAGGTTTCAACTTGACTTATTTAACAGCGTGATCAATTAGTGACCTGGTGTGATTAGGCTGTAGAAGAATTAGAATCAAATGGCAAGTGAAAACTGAATTATCAACCATGACTTATTCTTCTTTGAAGAATAATTGCTCTCAAGGACATTTCTGTAGATTTAAGAATGCCCACATTGTTACACCTGTTTCTTCTTTGTTCTCAAATTGAAAACATGTATGACATACAAACAAACATATACACAAATAGTTGCAACAGAATGAGCAGAGTCATGAGAAGACAAAAAAAATACAAAATAGTCAAAGGCAGTAATTTGTTTTAAAATGCTTACATGATCAAGAAATGTTACTGTCTGGGCACAAACTTTCCCAGAAATTATACCTACATATGTCCAAACAGACAGGAGCAGGTGGGTATTGGAAATGACCTTTGTTGGTGACATCATACTCATTACTTTCACCTGCAACTGTTATCAATTCCAAGGTCAATAGTGCTTGAACAAGAACTGAGGACATTTAGAGAGGACTTCAGTAGCACAATAGGCTATAGAATTATATATACAACTGCTTAGATATGACACAATGCCCATATTTAGGGCAGTTATTGTGATCTCTACGAATAGAATTACAGATACCACTGCTAAGATATGACATTATGCCCATAATTAGGGCAGATATACTGTCAAGAGGAATATTTCTTTACCTGACTTTGGCTTCTGTTTCTCCAATCTCTGTGGTAGCTGTCACTCTACCAGGGCTTCCAATCTGATCTAGCAAATCTGATATCTGTGGTGATAGAAAGACACAAAACAAAAATAGGCTTAAAAAGAACTAAAGACTGCAGCTGAATTACAGGAAGACAAGGGAATTTCTGTGTTCGTTACTGACTAGAAATAAGACACTGGAGAGTAATTAGTCAGTCCCAGAAGGTTTCTGTGTTCATTACTGACTAGAAATAAGACAATGGAGAGTAATTAGTCAGTCCCAGAAGGGGGAGGTGTGCAGGGATGTGGCATATCTCCATGCAAACATTGGGTATCTGGCCCCCAAAGAACTCTGCAGATTTTACAGCAAAATGTCGATAATAACTTTTGTTCACACAATCAACCTCAGTATGACCCCCCCCTAGCTTCACCTCCACCAGCCCCCTCCTCCCACCACCCTTCTACACTATCACCACATTAAAGTACAACTTCAGTTAATATTCTACAAAAAGGTAACCCTATTTACTGATTTGGTAACCAATGAACTAACTAGTAATTAATCACAATAATTAACTCTCACACCTAATGTTACTGTTCACCAATTTTATAGGCAGTACCAGACACCAAGTTTACAACAGCCGTCTGAGAGAGCTACAAAAGTAAAGTGTCATGTGCTTCTATGATACAGGAAACCCACAAGGCCGAATGATCTGTTTACTAGTGTAACTTATTCTAAAATCAAATTAACTAAGTGAACAGATGTGGATTACATCATGAGCTCATTAACAATGACCACCAACGGATGGGATCGTATAAACATTAATATTTAATGAAGGTCAACCGTAGACAGTCCTTTCCAATGGCATCTCATCCAGATTATATATTCAGTTTTACCTCAAGAAATAAGGGTAAACTAAGTTTCCATGCCAATGCAATATTTTATTTTATTATTTTGCTTGTTTTTACCTCTGTAAGTCCTTGACCATAGGCTATGTCTGCTGCCGTTCCTTCAGAGCAGGTCTTGGTAGGGTCAGCTCCATTGTCCAGGAGTAGCTTCACCAGCTTAGCTTCACCTTTCATTGTAGCGTAGCAGAGGGCCTAAAGGAATTCATAGAAGGATACAGTATATAGCCTAATAGTTATCCCCATGTTAGCTTACATTGCAGCATATCACAGTGCTAACAGAGATAGTAATTAATTATGACAGCTTTTTGCTCATTTAGTGAGCCATTCAACCAAACTTACCAACTATTCCTCTAAATACCATACAATCAACAAACTAAGGCATTACACCTCAATTCTTCACAAAATGAACATTAATGGGCCTATATAACTGATTACTTTAAACCGATCCACAACATTTTGTCAACTAAACTTTCCATTGCATTATTAACCATAGCTATACAGCAAAATGGAAAATTTCAAAAACAGGTTTTGAGTCCTAATTTAAACATGAAAGTGATGAAACATGCTGGTTAAGGTAAAGGAATGCTTGGTTATAGGCACTGCGCCATGAGCGTCTTGGGAGGGATACCGGCGCAGTACCTAGTGTACACCATTCTATTCTATTATCATAGTCTTGTGGAAACTCTGCTTGAAGTTAATGCTTACATCCATCTATCGATTTGAATGTTCACATTTTTTCAATTGTCTAAATCAGATGTTAGAAGTGTTTGGCATACAATTTTAGGTAGCTATAGAGCCACAAGTCAAATCAATTCCTTTACAGAGAGAGAGAGAGAGAGAGAGAGACAGTCTCTCAAAATGGTAACACCAAAATTCAAGACAAGAAAAAAGATGGTTCCTTTGAGAATTCATCTGATCTATCATATCTTCTACACCTGCTTCAAATGTCAACTAAATTCACACATGTCGGTCTTGACAGAGAAGAGTAATTAACCCAATGGATGAGTTAGAAACTCTCCTAGCTGGAATATGGTGTGAAACTGATGATAGGATAATGACCTGAGACTTTGGGGCGGACATCACCATGGTAACCTTTGTTACTAAGAACAATTGATGGATATGCAAATCAAATACATCCTGTTTTCAAAAGAGGAAGATAATTAAATTACTGCTGTCAAATGTGGGCCTATGGTTTCTCCCATGCAGGGTGCTGTAAACAATTATAAATGCCTATAAACCTCAGGGGTACTCTATAGGCAAGCTACAGGGACTTCTTATGTGACAACATTCATGTCAAAGTTGAAGGTCTGATACATGAATCATGATACCCCAGCTGTTGGTATGTTCCTTCATGCTGGGTCCTATCTCGCTATATATGATCTGCTTCTAAAGGCATGAAAAAGGCAAACTACGGGCTAGTTTCATTTTCTCTGGTCTTGTTTGTTACAACTCACCACCCTAACTCCCGCCCACCTTAACCAGTGCAATGTTGCCCTAAAAATGATTTCCAAGTGTTTAGAGCAAATGTGACACCTGGGATGGAATCAATTAAACCCATAAAAAGTTCAGGTCATTGCTGTTGCTAAGGTTACCTACATCGTGCTACAAATGTTTGTTTTCCTTGCATGAAATCTCTCAGCTATTGACTGACTTTGTTGATTGACATTTTCTTGGAACCATTCCTGAAAAAAACAATTTTTTTCACTTTTTTGCTCAGGAACTTTTAAATTTCCAGGATTAAAGGACTTGAGACTCTGCTAAGGTAAAACTTTCCTCTTCTGCTTTGTTTCACTTATTTACACCTAATTGTGCGACCAAAGTGGTTTACATACTCTCCGTCAAATTATCATCATTGTAATAACACAGAAAACTCATCAAACTTTTTTTTTTCTTTTTTTTGTGTTGATTTTTAAATTTCCTGCTGTTCTTTAAGAAAAGAATTTGCTCATCTTTCTAATTCGGCCTAAATCATTGTCATTAGTAACTTGAAGTTTAGAAAGTTTCTGTTTAAGCAAGATTCGGAGTGTCATCCACAATTTCCTGAGACATATATTCCTAAGATCTGTCAAGCAACAGCAACATTGTCATACTTCTTCAGAGCAAATGGCTTTATCCAGTAGGGTACTCAGACATACCCCCTCACTAAGAACTCTTTCCCCCTCACTAAGAACTCTTGTCCCCCTCCCCCCTCCCTCCCCCCCCCACACACAGTAGTATCACCATATCCCTTAAAATTCCTTCAGAGATTTATTTTGGTGAGAACATTCTGAAAATCAGTGCACTTCATCCATTTTGGGGTCCAACAAAGCTATGAACATACAGTGGAGTCCTGACAGAAATTTCTTAAATACTTTAAAATATACACATTGCAAGATCGCTGTTATTGGAATGTACAATATTCTATTCCTAGTAGGTAAAGTCATCATTTGGGTACAAATTGTGGGATGGACCAAACTGTGATTCTTTTTTAAATAATGAAGTCCCCGGGCTTTAGATAACATATTTGATACTTGCTCCATACTCACGGTCCATCCTCTGTTGTCTTGCTTGTCAACATCAGACTTGGCCAATATAAGTTTGGCTGCGACCTTTACATGACCTCTCTGAGCAGCAAACATTAAAGGGGTCATGTGACTCCTGATGAAAGAAAGAATAAAAGAATCGACGACAACGGCAATTTTCGGCAAAAAGATCAAATTATTTTAAAGAATAAATTTGGAGACTATTTAGCAGATCCCACAAAGATTGAGCAAAATTATCAAGTTCATATCACTTTGGGAAATTTGGAATCCGCAAGGCCAATCTTTTGTGACCTTAATTAATTGGAATAAGCCAACCAGACATTTCCTGCTAAAGTGTAATTGAATAGTGAGAGACTTTTACCGTGGACACCAACGACCTTCTTGAAGGGTTATCCTAAGTTCGTGGGTCAATTTAAATGTAAACATTCTTTCCTCTGTGAACTTACGATTCGTGTACATCCATGTTAACTCCTTGTTCAAGTAACAATTCCAGACACTCCAACTGCTTATCTTCTCTAACTCGACTGCAGCAACAGGCCAGCAGAGGGCCAAATAAACCTGTTTGAACCCACACGGAGAAGACCAGAGATGTTAGCCATACACATTCAAATAATAATCAATCTCTCTCTTAGAGTCAGTTTTGCTTTTATTTTAGCTTTCTTCTTTGCTTTATTAGCTATTTCTGCATAACATATTACAGGTTCAAAGAGCACACAAATCATACTGAATATATTCAAATGGTTTGAGTCCCTATCTACATTTCTTTGTTTTTTTGTTTTTTTTCCCTTTCAGTATTATAATGTTCATACTTCATATTAAATTTGTATGTTTTATTTACACATCGCATTAATTTCCTGTAAAAAAAAAATTACATTTTCTGGCTGCTCATTTCTGACGGATAAACAAATTTAAGACTAACATGAAAATTTTTCAATGATAGGAAAATGTGTGGACATTCATTTCCTGGCCAGGAATAAGAAAAAATATATCTGTTTTCCTTGCAATTATCAAATAGTCCACACTCCTATTAGATGGCAAATAGAAATAATTCCCACTGATTC
>KN882299.1:285928-301222 GCA_000934455.1 Apostichopus parvimensis
TAGGTGCTGAACATCAAAATCTCATGCTAAGAGGCAAACATGCCATTGACAGCACCAAACAATGATCAATTCTGTACGAAATTCGTCAATGATGCTGTCTCTTATTTCATATCTTTCAAAAATGCTGGAAACTGTGATGTGATTTCAGGCAGAGAATCAAACCCTCAGGCTATTAATGGATCTCAATTTGAATATATGAATATGCATATTTATTCCCATTTAAAAATTGTTCAAAAGAGCTTTAAACTATTGGCAGATCAGTTTAACAAAAGATACATTTTCAGTAAAATGAAAATTATTTTGATATCCAATCAGAAAAAAAAACCAGATCCCAGCCTGTATCTTCAAGGACTCTGATAATGCAATGATAGCAAGAATTTATTCATGCTACTTAGTAATTGTGAATGACCCATTAAGGTTTCAACTTGACTTATTTAACAGCGTGATCAATTAGTGACCTGGTGTGATTAGGCTGTAGAAGAATTAGAATCAAATGGCAAGTGAAAACTGAATTATCAACCATGACTTATTCTTCTTTGAAGAATAATTGCTCTCAAGGACATTTCTGTAGATTTAAGAATGCCCACATTGTTACACCTGTTTCTTCTTTGTTCTCAAATTGAAAACATGTATGACATACAAACAAACATATACACAAATAGTTGCAACAGAATGAGCAGAGTCATGAGAAGACAAAAAAAATACAAAATAGTCAAAGGCAGTAATTTGTTTTAAAATGCTTACATGATCAAGAAATGTTACTGTCTGGGCACAAACTTTCCCAGAAATTATACCTACATATGTCCAAACAGACAGGAGCAGGTGGGTATTGGAAATGACCTTTGTTGGTGACATCATACTCATTACTTTCACCTGCAACTGTTATCAATTCCAAGGTCAATAGTGCTTGAACAAGAACTGAGGACATTTAGAGAGGACTTCAGTAGCACAATAGGCTATAGAATTATATATACAACTGCTTAGATATGACACAATGCCCATATTTAGGGCAGTTATTGTGATCTCTACGAATAGAATTACAGATACCACTGCTAAGATATGACATTATGCCCATAATTAGGGCAGATATACTGTCAAGAGGAATATTTCTTTACCTGACTTTGGCTTCTGTTTCTCCAATCTCTGTGGTAGCTGTCACTCTACCAGGGCTTCCAATCTGATCTAGCAAATCTGATATCTGTGGTGATAGAAAGACACAAAACAAAAATAGGCTTAAAAAGAACTAAAGACTGCAGCTGAATTACAGGAAGACAAGGGAATTTCTGTGTTCGTTACTGACTAGAAATAAGACACTGGAGAGTAATTAGTCAGTCCCAGAAGGTTTCTGTGTTCATTACTGACTAGAAATAAGACAATGGAGAGTAATTAGTCAGTCCCAGAAGGGGGAGGTGTGCAGGGATGTGGCATATCTCCATGCAAACATTGGGTATCTGGCCCCCAAAGAACTCTGCAGATTTTACAGCAAAATGTCGATAATAACTTTTGTTCACACAATCAACCTCAGTATGACCCCCCCCTAGCTTCACCTCCACCAGCCCCCTCCTCCCACCACCCTTCTACACTATCACCACATTAAAGTACAACTTCAGTTAATATTCTACAAAAAGGTAACCCTATTTACTGATTTGGTAACCAATGAACTAACTAGTAATTAATCACAATAATTAACTCTCACACCTAATGTTACTGTTCACCAATTTTATAGGCAGTACCAGACACCAAGTTTACAACAGCCGTCTGAGAGAGCTACAAAAGTAAAGTGTCATGTGCTTCTATGATACAGGAAACCCACAAGGCCGAATGATCTGTTTACTAGTGTAACTTATTCTAAAATCAAATTAACTAAGTGAACAGATGTGGATTACATCATGAGCTCATTAACAATGACCACCAACGGATGGGATCGTATAAACATTAATATTTAATGAAGGTCAACCGTAGACAGTCCTTTCCAATGGCATCTCATCCAGATTATATATTCAGTTTTACCTCAAGAAATAAGGGTAAACTAAGTTTCCATGCCAATGCAATATTTTATTTTATTATTTTGCTTGTTTTTACCTCTGTAAGTCCTTGACCATAGGCTATGTCTGCTGCCGTTCCTTCAGAGCAGGTCTTGGTAGGGTCAGCTCCATTGTCCAGGAGTAGCTTCACCAGCTTAGCTTCACCTTTCATTGTAGCGTAGCAGAGGGCCTAAAGGAATTCATAGAAGGATACAGTATATAGCCTAATAGTTATCCCCATGTTAGCTTACATTGCAGCATATCACAGTGCTAACAGAGATAGTAATTAATTATGACAGCTTTTTGCTCATTTAGTGAGCCATTCAACCAAACTTACCAACTATTCCTCTAAATACCATACAATCAACAAACTAAGGCATTACACCTCAATTCTTCACAAAATGAACATTAATGGGCCTATATAACTGATTACTTTAAACCGATCCACAACATTTTGTCAACTAAACTTTCCATTGCATTATTAACCATAGCTATACAGCAAAATGGAAAATTTCAAAAACAGGTTTTGAGTCCTAATTTAAACATGAAAGTGATGAAACATGCTGGTTAAGGTAAAGGAATGCTTGGTTATAGGCACTGCGCCATGAGCGTCTTGGGAGGGATACCGGCGCAGTACCTAGTGTACACCATTCTATTCTATTATCATAGTCTTGTGGAAACTCTGCTTGAAGTTAATGCTTACATCCATCTATCGATTTGAATGTTCACATTTTTTCAATTGTCTAAATCAGATGTTAGAAGTGTTTGGCATACAATTTTAGGTAGCTATAGAGCCACAAGTCAAATCAATTCCTTTACAGAGAGAGAGAGAGAGAGAGAGAGACAGTCTCTCAAAATGGTAACACCAAAATTCAAGACAAGAAAAAAGATGGTTCCTTTGAGAATTCATCTGATCTATCATATCTTCTACACCTGCTTCAAATGTCAACCAAATTCACACATGTCGGTCTTGACAGAGAAGAGTAATTAACCCAATGGATGAGTTAGAAACTCTCCTAGCTGGAATATGGTGTGAAACTGATGATAGGATAATGACCTGAGACTTGGGGCGGACATCACCATGGTAACCTTTGTTACTAAGAACAATTGATGGATATGCAAATCAAATACATCCTGTTTTCAAAAGAGGAAGATAATTAAATTACTGCTGTCAAATGTGGGCCTATGGTTTCTCCCATGCAGGGTGCTGTAAACAATTATAAATGCCTATAAACCTCAGGGGTACTCTATAGGCAAGCTACAGGGACTTCTTATGTGACAACATTCATGTCAAAGTTGAAGGTCTGATACATGAATCATGATACCCCAGCTGTTGGTATGTTCCTTCATGCTGAGTCCTATCTCGCTACTTATGATCTGCTTCTAAAGGCATGAAAAAGGCAAACTACGGGCTAGTTTCATTTTGGTGAACTAAATAACATTCTGGAAATGGATATTTTCTCTGGTCTTGTACCAACTCACCACCCTCCACCCTAACTCCCACCCACCATTAACCAGTGCAATGTTGCCCTAAAAATGATTTCCAAGTGTTTAGAGCAAATGTGACACCTGGGATGGAATCAATTAAACCCATACAAAAGTTCAGGTCATTGCTGTTGCTAAGGTTACCTACATCGTGCTACAAATGTTTGTTTTCCTTGCATGAAATCTCTCAGCTATTGACTGACTTTGTTGATTGACATTTTCTTGGAACCATTCCTGAAAAAAACAATTTTTTTCACTTTTTTGCTCAGGGAATTCTTAAATTTCCAGGTTTAAAGGACTTGAGACTCTGCTAAGGTAAAACTTTCCTCTTTTGCTTTCCTTTCACTTTACTTATTTACACCTAATTGTGCGACCAAAGTGGTTTACATACTCTCCGTCAAATTATCATCATTGTAATAACACAGAAAACTCATCAAACTTTTTTTTTTCTTTTTTTTGTGTTGATTTTTAAATTTCCTGCTGTTCTTTAAGAAAAGAATTTGCTCATCTTTCTAATTCGGCCTAAATCATTATCATTAGCAACTTGAAGTTTAGAAAGTTTCTGTTAAGCAAGATTCGGAGTGTCATCCACAATTTCCTGAGACATATATTCCTAAGATCTGTCAAGCAACAGCAACATTGTCATACTTCTTCAGAGCAAATGGCTTTATCCAGTAGGGTACTCAGACATACCCCCTCACTAAGAACTCTTTCCCCCTCACTAAGAACTCTTGTCCCCCTCCCCCCTCCCTCCCCCCCCCACACACAGTAGTATCACCATATCCCTTAAAATTCCTTCAGAGATTTATTTTGGTGAGAACATTCTGAAAATCAGTGCACTTCATCCATTTTG
This sequence comes from Apostichopus parvimensis, assembly GCA_000934455.1. NCBI lineage: Eukaryota > Metazoa > Echinodermata > Holothuroidea > Aspidochirotida > Stichopodidae > Apostichopus > Apostichopus parvimensis. Next base: position 290,291 of record KN882299.1, read on the forward strand.
GGGGTCCAACAAAGCTACGAACATACAGTGGAGTCCTGACAGAAATTTCTTAAATACTTTAAAATATACACATTGCAAGATCGCTGTTATTGGAATGTACAATATTCTATTCCTAGTAGGTAAAGTCATCATTTGGGTACAAATTGTGGGATGGACCAAACTGTGATTCTTTTTTAAATAATGAAGTCCCCGGGCTTTAGATAACATATTTGATACTTGCTCCATACTCACGGTCCATCCTCTGTTGTCTTGCTTGTCAACATCAGACTTGGCCAATATAAGTTTGGCTGCAACCTTTACATGACCTCTCTGAGCAGCAAACATTAAAGGGGTCATGTGACTCCTGATGAAAGAAAGAATGAAAGAATCGACGACAACGGTAATTTACTTTACGAAGAAGAAAGATTGAATTATTTTCAAGAATCAATTTGAAGACTATTTAGCAGATCCCACAAAGATTGAGCAAAATTATCAAGTTCATATCACTTTGGGAAATTTGGAATCCGCAAGGCCAATCTTTTGTGACCTTAATTAATTGGAATAAGCCAACCAGACATTTCCTGCTAAAGTGTAATTGAATAGTGAGAGACTTTTACCGTGGACACCAACGACCTTCTTGAAGGGTTATCCTAAGTTCGTGGGTCAATTTAAATGTAAACATTCTTTCCTCTGTGAACTTACGATTCGTGTACATCCATGTTAACTCCTTGTTCAAGTAACAATTCCAGACACTCCAACTGTTTGTCTTCTCGAACTCGACTGCAGCAACAGGCCAGCAGAGGGCCAAATAAACCTGTTTGAACCCACACGGAGAAGACCAGAGATGTTAGCCATACACATTCAAATAATAATCAATCTCTCTCTTAGAGTCAGTTTTGCTTTTCTTTTAGCTTTCTTTCTTTGTTTTATTAGCTATTTCTTCATATTACATATTACAGGTTCAAAGAGCACACAAATCATACTGAATATATTCAAATGGTTTGAATCCCTATCTACATTTCTTTGTTTTTTTGTTTTTTTTCCCTTTCAGTATTATAATGTTCATACTTCATATTAAATTTGTATGTTTTATTTACACATCGCATTAATTTCCTGTAAAAAAAAAATTACATTTTCTGGCTGCTCATTTCTGACGGATAAACAAATTTAAGACTAACATGAAAATTTTTCAATGATAGGAAAATGTGTGGACATTCATTTCCTGGCCAGGAATAAGAAAAAATATATCTGTTTTCCTTGCAATTATCAAATAGTCCACACTCCTATTAGATGGCAAATAGAAATAATTCCCACTGATTCAGGAGAATAATGAATTGAACCCCATGTTCCCCTGCTGCAACCCCTCCCCCCCATTAACCTTCTTGTATACAACCTCCCCAGATTTTTTTTCACAAATTACACATATTTTGCATTTCTGTTTTATGAAAACAATGTTACCTCTTTCCATGAGGCATGGGAGGGTTCTTTGATTAACAGTACCAGAACATATTGTCATGGAATATTGGCCATATACATGTCACAGAATTTTAAAAAAAGGGCCCCCTTAATGTTGCTGTTGCATAATGCTAAGATATCAATCATTAATTGTGACAGATAGAGATACAATTTACAATAAACATTTTATAAAACTTATTACATAAACAATTATAAGTCAAAAATTCACCAACATCGAGAAAGAAATCAGGCTTTGTGCATGGTCATAGTTCCCTCAATCACTTGTTTTTTATCCTATCTTTTTTCTTCAGATTTTATTTCTATTTTCTCTCTATTTTTTGCCGATTAAAATCTACAAATTCTCTGAACCATGGTTTATCTCCTGATGAATGTTTTATTTTAGTCCTGAGTAGAAGCTAGAGTACTTTCTGATAAATAAGTTTTAACTAGTTCCGACTGACTGATGATAAAGGAAGTTTTGTAAAAGAACCATTTTATTTCACAGGAACATGAACACAAATAAGAAAGCTATTCATTTTTATATGTTGTCCAACAAGTGCAGAACAATTTAAAGAACTTTTAAGCAGGATGCTCTCATGTCCCCACAGATATGATACAGTAGCTACTGTAGCCCAAAGGGAGGACTTAAAACCTTGCACTGTCAGAATATTCTGAAAAGAATCATATCTTTTTGCTTGTTCCTGGGCCTCATGAGCCTTGCAAATGTCTAGACATCATAAATTGCATCTTAGTGATTCCTCAGCAAAGTTTTTGTCTCCATCCATGGGATTAACTATCAAGAAGAATTACATTTGTGGAACCATTGCAAAGAAGTTCAAACTGGAGATGCAAAGCTCAGACTGGAGACGCAAAGTTCAAACTGAGGACACATAGTTCAAACTGAGGACATTACTATTGCTGTCACATATAACTGACCTCTCTGGTGAAAATACTAACCTACGAAATGAAATGTCAGCAGAACGGTAACGGTAACTAGTGTAGTAGTTCGATATAGGAATGCACCTGCATTCTCAATACTAAAGATGTTCCATGTATTTATTAAGCACAAGAACTAATGATTGAAACCATATGGTTTCACCACACATGTGCACCTCCCCCCTCCCCTCCCCTCCTCAAGTATGGGGGATTACAACTTCTTTTCCTTCCGACCCAGAAATCCTCATTCCAACCAATAAGCAATGAAAACATTTGCCTTTGTGATTTTTCCACACCATGATATTGGCACCCATCTGGTGCTCCCTACTTAGATATTCCACACTTCACAGCTACCTCCTCAGCTTCCACCCCAACCCCACCCCCTTATGCCCCCCCCCCTTACCCGCTTACTCCTCTTGCATAGTCTTACATCCTAGTGTAAATTACACTCTTACCACCACTACTGCAGAAATCTACATCGGCTCCTTTCTCCAGTAGGAATTTCACGATATGGGCATGGCCGGAATGAAGGCTGTACATGAGTGCTGTCCACCCCCCTGACAGAATGGTATCCACCCTCATGCCTGCAACGGATCATGGACGAGATCGAAAGACAAAAATATTGTTTGTTTTGCTTAGGAACAGAAGCAAAGTCTTGGAATTCATGGAATTAGAATCAGGATGCAGTGACACAAACAAGAAATGACAGGTTTTCTTGTTTTGGAGTAGCAAGGAGTGCACTCTGGGTTCAAAAGAAGTAATTCTACATAGTGACTGTTAGTTAATAAATGTTATAAAAACTATCCGAGTAACTGAAGGTTATTGAAGTAGGGCAAGATACTCCCATTCTTGACCTAACCGCCCATTTATGATTTAAAGCGATACAATGGGTGCCTTTCGTTACGAAACGTTACATTTCACGTAACCAAACTACCGTCTAGATTTGAACAACCTACCTGTATTCACACAATGTTACTTGTAAATGTTATAAAGCCTTTGCTATACATCCATATAATGAGATTAGCTCAAGTAGTACGAATAAGAAATCAGATATGTGACTTGGTAGCTCTTCCCTCGTGTTCTGTTCTCCCCCTCCCCCTCCTCCCACCCCTTCTCCAACCTCAGAAACATACATAATTGATGGTCAATTAGAAAACCTAAGAGAAGAAAACCATTTTCCTGTTTCGGTTTTCAAATTCAAATCATCCACTGCTTTAATTAACTACTGTGCCTGTGCTAAGTTATTGTTGGTTTTTTCTAGTTTCAGCAATGTAGACTGGTCATCTTATAATGTTGCCAAATTTATCACGGGCAGTAAGGATACATTTGTCTCTATGTTTGCAGTAGCTGTTAACTATTGTATGACTAGTGATAGGTTACAAGAATCAGTCGTTTACACTTCATAACGACACCAACGGGGTCATTATTTTATGTGCAACACCTTTGTTAACAGTTTCTCCTGCTTTCCAGTTTTTAAGTGTTTATCATAAAATACACATCACTGAAAACTTCCTACCACCTTGAAGATTGACCTTAGCAATACCTTCCACATGTTGTTTGCAATTTCAATGCCCAAAACACAACTCAAGAAAAATACACACGTCTCTTTAAATCCTTCTTCAACTACCATCAACTATGTCAGTATTTCACCCTGAGAAAGAAAAACAGGGATCTTATTCAGTCCTCAGTGGAAAACTCAACATGAATTTGACCTTTGACCATTGGAACATGGCAATCATTACCTTCACCCTACCACTGGCTGACTCATGCCCAAAAAAAAACAAAAAAAAAAAAGACTTTAAAAAGGATTTAAAAAAAAAAAACCATTGAAACTATCCAAGCAATACAAAAAATAATCAGCATTTCTGTGACATTTAATCCCTATATACTGCGGACAGCTGTGAATTATCTACGATTTGGCAGACCAAAAGGGTACTGATATAAAATCTGAGAAATAAAAGCAGCCTGTCATACATAAAACTGAGTTTGATCCTTACCTCTATTCAATAGGTTCTGAACTTCATCTAAATTTCCCTTGGAAGCAGCCATTTTGAGATCCTCAGATATCAGAGGAGAACCTCTCTGATCCCTCCTTGGACCACCATTTCGCCTTCTCTGGTGGTGATTATTTCCATTAGGTCTGGCCCACCGTTGACCTCTGAGGAGTCCGTCTTCACCGAAAAGTTGCCGACCCGAATGTCTTGGTGTTGCACCAAAATCTGGTGAGGTGAGCTGAAAAAATACAGAAAGGTTTTTTATTTTATTTAGAATTAATCGGAGATTGATCTAACGTTTTATTATTTTATTAAATATGTTCCGTCAATCTTCGTCCTTCTTAAGAGGAATAAAGGTTGAGACTAGTTGAGACTAGTGGAACACTAGTAGTCGTTACTCAGAGTTTCATGCGTTGAGCGATCATCAGACAACTGGTCTGGTATATATATATTATATTTATATGTATTGTATATCCTTTCCTACAGTATTTCATGTCCTTTATATATCCTATTATGGTATACTGTGTCCTTACCTATTTTGTATCCTTCCAAATAGTTCAAACACATAAAATTCATTGCAACAATGCTATGACTTTAAGGAAACTGCTTTGTTCAAATATGGCCAAATAAAATCACATTTCTGCTTTTTGCATATTTACATGTCAATTTTGACTTGTCCATAATTAAAATGATCAATTTTGCAGTGTCAAACAACATCAGTAGGTTGGTTAAACATAGCCAGATAGTGGATATATGCAATAGTGTGCATAGTAAAGTGTGTCAGTATAGCTCTAATATCAGGGCATGTGGAAACACACACAATACTTACTATGAACAGCCTCTTAGAATGTTTACCTCTAATAGTCCAGCTTATGACCAGATATTAGTGATAGATCTACATCCTGGAATACAACATTAATGTCATACACCCATAAAATAACTATACTTAATTGTTCACTCATCCATCCATATATATTTAATACTCACCCATATTCTACACCCATACTGTTCTGCTATAAAATTGTACATCCATATACCACACCAATACCATATGGCCATATAGTATACACCCAACATATACTGCAACCCTCATACTGTATGTCCATATACTGTACACCCATATATCACACCCATACTGTATGGCCATATAGTGTAAACCAATTTACAACTCTCAATAATATGGCCATATAGTGTACACCCATATACTACATCCATACTATATGGCCAAATAGTGTACACCCTTTTACTAAATCCATACTGTAAGGCCATATAGTGTCCTCCTATACTACAACCACCACTGCATGGCCGTATAGTGTACACCCAGATACTTTACCCATACTGCATGGCCATATACAGTAGTGTACAGCCATAAACGACACCCATACTGTATGACCATATAGTGTACTCCTATATACTACAACCGCCACTGTATGGCCGTATAGTGTACACCCATATACTATACCCATACTGCATGGCCATATAGTGTACACCCAAAACGACACCCAAACTGTATGGCCATATAGTGTACTCCCATTTTACAACCCCCATACTATATGGCCATATAGTATAAACCAATTTACAACCCTCAATAATATGGCCAAATAGTGTACACCCGTATACTACATCCATACTATATGGCCATATATACACCCATATACTACATCCATACTGTATTGCCATATAGTGTACTCCCATTTTACAACCCCAATACTATATGGCCATATAAGTACACCCATATTCTAAATCCATACTGTAAGGCCATGTATAGTGTCCTCCTAAATACTACAACCGCCACTGTATGGCCGTATAGTGTACACCCATATACTATACCCATACTACATGGCCATATAGTGTATACCCATAAACAACACCCATACTGTATGGCCATATAGTGTACACTCATATACAGTACTATACCCATACACTGTATGGCCTTATATTGTACACCCATATATACGACACCCTTACTGTAAAGTGTAAGGCCATGCATATGTTGTACACCAATATATGACACTCTTACTGTAAGACCATATAGTGTAATAATAATAATAAATGAGACTTATATAGCGCCAAATTAGTAAAACAAAAGTCACTGCTCAAGGCGCTTTACAAAGAAAGTAAATTAATTTACAAAAGAACAAGTGAAAAAATGGGTCTTAAGTAGACTTTTGAAAGTAGAAAGTTTATAGCATGTTCGAATGTGATCTGGTAACTTGTTCCAGAGATAAGACCCAGAGTATTCGAAGCTTCTGTAACCATAGGTCTTCAAGCGTGGTTTAGGAACAGTTAAATACAGTTTGTTGGAGGAACGAAGTGTGCGAGTTGGAATATAAGGCAAGAGAAGTTGTGACAGGTATACAGGCCGTTCCAGATGATGAGCACAAAAGGTGAGAAGAAGTAGTTTATATTGAATTCTGTAGCTGATAGGGAGCCAATGAAGTTCCTTCAGAAGTGGAGTGGTACGGCATTTTCTTCCTTTCCTTTTCACAATACGGGCAGCGGTGTTTTGGATCTTTTGAAGTTTCTGGATGGTCGAATCAGGAAGGCCGAATAAAAGTGAATTTAGAAAGTCAAGCTTTGATGTCACAAACGCATGGACCAGTATCTCACAAGTCTTATTATCGAGGTAATTCCTCATCAGACTGATTTTCCTCAGTTGCCAATTTGCAGAACGACAGAGATTAGTAACATGATTTTCAAGTGACATGGTCTGGTCAAAATATGCACCCAGGTTTCTAACAGTCGAGGAGATATTAATAGAGTCTTTACCAACAGTAAGTGGTGGAAAATTAGGTGTAACTTCAGAGAAACGAGATCGAAAAACAATAAACTCTGTTTTATCACAGTTAAGTTTCAACTGATTAGTTGTAAGCCAAGTGTTTACAGCACTTATACAAGTTTCCATTTTATGAAAAGCATTGGGCACATCATCCTTATCGAAAGCAAGAAGTAATTGAGTATCATCCGCATAATGATGGAAATGAACACCATGGTGCCGAATAACATCACTTAACTCCGCAAGATACAAAGAAAAGAGAACAGGTCCAAGTACAGAGCCCTGTGGAACACCAGTAACTAATGGACGAGGAGATGAAAGAACATTATCAATTTGTGTACATCGATACACTACAACCCTCTTACTGTATGGTCATATAGTGCACACCCATATATCACATACTGTACTGTATGGCCATATAGTGTACACTCATATACCACACTCATACTGTATGGCCATATAGTGTACACCAATATACTACAACCCCCATGCTGTATGGCCATATAGTGTACACTCATATACTACAACCCCCATACTGATCTTTAGCTTCATCTATGAAGGAACATTAAAAATGTTGTATAGATCTTCCAAATGAAGTAACATTTTCTTAGTTATTAAGGTAGTTGTATATCAAAGTGGAGATGGTTGGGTATGTGTTTCCTTTAAAGGAATCTACAAATAAATTGACTGATAAGATAAAAATTAAATAACACAATCAGCAACTTTATTGTCAACAAATATTTACTGAGAAAACAATGACTTTTATATTTCATATCACAGCAGTCTAGCTTCACCAGAGAGAACCAGTTTTGACTGGTTTGTGCAGACTTTATTCATGACCAGAATGTCTGGAACAATACATCTCCGGATATTAAGTATATATCGCCATTAACATCATATCTCATGCAGGGAACCTTTCTTCCAGGCTTTCAGCATTAGTCCTTTAGAGGGGAGATATTAAAACTCTGTGAAATGACAGAACCACACTCATCGGTTCTTTTCATCAAATATATGGGTGCATAACTAAACTAACACTTAAAACAACTTCATATCATTGTTGGCCGTTTTTATCTCACATAGACACTTTCTCATGTTAGCATTAATCAAACTGTGGAAGCAAACTGAAACTGTTGATCTGAATTCATTATTTGACACAGGTATGAAGCTTGATCCACAAGTAAAAAGAGAAACAAGGGTGATGGTTATGACAATGGTGATGGTGATGGTGGTGGTGATGATGGTGATGGTGGTGGTGATAGTGGTGGTGGTTATGGTGATGATGATGATTGTGACAATGGTGATGATGATGATGGTGGTGATGGTGGTGATGATGGTAGTGGTGGTGATGGTGGTGATAGTGGTGGTGATAGTGGTGGTGATGGTGGTGGTGATAGTGGTGGTGGTAATGGTGATGATGGTGATGATTGTGACAATGGTGATGATGGTGATGGTGGTGATGATAGTAGTGGTGGTGATGGAGGTGTTATTGGTGGTGATAGTGGTAGTGATAGTGGTGGTTGTGGTGATGGTGATGGTGACGGTGATGGTGATGGTGATGGTGATGGTGATGGTGATGGTAGTGGTGGTGTTGCCATGGTGGTGGTGGTGACAGTGACAATGATTATGATACCAAATTTTGCTTTTAGAAAGACCTTAGAGTGCAGGGGGACTGGCATTATTACACAGTAAACTGACTGCTTGACTAAAGACACTGGGGATCAAACCCTGGGGATCTTTTATAACTGAGCACCTGCTGTGTCTGTTCAGGATCTCTGTGACAGGTTGTGACAAACAAAAGATCAGGCAGAGCGCCAACTGAGGCTTCCCTCTGTTTGTTCACATGCATGCTACAGTACATCGTCATCATCATCATCGTCATCATCATCGTACGATGACGAGGACAACTTAAACAAACATTCAGGTACTTGGCTGGTTTGAGCTGGTTTGATCAGACTGAGTAAAATCAAACGCTGACTTGAAATAAAATGTTAGCATTTTAAGTTCAAGTGAATTCCACTGGATGTAAACTGGATGTAAACTGGTAATGAGTCTAATGCATCATACCATCAAAGAAAGTATTATCGGGAGAGACAAAGTTAAGAGCGCGCAACATTCTGTAGATATCATCAATTATGCCACGTATAATCAATGATTCGACCAATGTTGTTCATCGTTAATGGCAGCAACTTTTAATCTGCCAACATGATCTTCATTACAAACAGAAGCAGCACCAACCACTTTGATTAAAAGATTTTTATTATCTGTCAATTTGATAAAGTAACATTCTTTATTACAAACAATTTAGCACCAACCACATTGATTAAAAGATTGTTGGTAATCTGCCAACATGATAAAGTAACATTTTTCATTACAAGCAGTAGCAGCACCAACTACATTGAATAAAAGACTTTTGTAATCTGCTAATATTACCATGTAACATTCGTCATTACAAACAGTAGCAGGATCCAATTGTGAGGACCTCTGACTTTTAATGTACTGAAGTACATAACCTACAGTATGTGCAGTAGATTAATAGCGTACTTTGTGTTTTATTTGGTCTCCTTGACATGCTTGTAAATTTTAACATGATTATTGTCTGGACTTACACATAGTGAATGAACACAATGTGATCTGCCAGTGATGTTATGAAACCAACCAACAACAGGCATAGTGATTCCTTGCCACATTTTGACAAAGCAAACAGGTGTTGAGCAGCTCAAGGTACTAACATTAATGTGGAACTACTGCACACACTCAAGTATGTTACCCTGTCCCACACCAGCACCACACCACCCTTCCCCCTTGACTACGTACTATCACAAACAGAAGCCATAGATGTAACATTATAAGCTAGCTAGGGTAGTATAGTTTACTGTTCATCCGTAGGCCCTCGGGAACCACTTACCTGTGTAGCATAGTTCACTTTCTTTCTATACTTTGGCGTACAATAAGGTACACAGATATAGGATTTAACACAAGCATCAGGCTTGGTATGTGAGGGGAGAATACAGTTGTAACGCATCATTAACACCCCACTGAATTTGAAAATAATTTGAGCTTCTGATGTTCTGAAATCAGTAACTGAGTATCAAAACTGTCTTAATTATTGAACAAGGCTTGATATATATAATGTACAGACCATTTGCAGTGAAAGCTTTTTAATTGGGTGAGGAAATATCCAAATTAAAGATTCAGAAGAGGTAAAAAAAAATCTAAAAATATCCTAGGTCTCACTCAGTCTGCTGTTATTTACTTCCAGGAAACCTTCCAATCATAGTACTTTTGATTTTTAGTATTCGTTTTGAAATCCATGTTCTGATCAAGGACTATCTGTAAAGTTTATTCATGAATAAAATCCTTTCCTATCACCTTGAACTTCACCTTGACCTCAATATGAGTGCTTCTAGCAATGTACTTCTGGTAGCAAATTTCACTTGCCTTGGCTTACATGTTGTGATGGCAGAATTACTTGTCAAATGTAATGAAATTGATGCTTAACATATTCCCTACTCAAAACCTTTTTGTGAATTAACAACAGAAATATTGTCTGGAGAATTATCAAAAAATTTTGAAAGTGTAAGTGGTTAGTTAACATGATTGGAACAGTGACCTCAGGAGTGTGAGTCCTGTGCATCTCCAACAGACCAACATACAGTGGCACTTTACATGTAGTTGATGGCGTTCCTTTTACAACTAAGTACTGTAGTAAGTACTGTATTTATTACCCGGGTGTTGCCAGTCAGATGTCATTCATAGTTGCTTTCATACAGTCCAGCCAGAGATAACACTCCT
>KN882299.1:301272-316743 GCA_000934455.1 Apostichopus parvimensis
ATCAATTTGTGTACATCGATACACTACAACCCTCTTACTGTATGGTCATATAGTGCACACCCATATATCACATACTGTACTGTATGGCCATATAGTGTACACTCATATACCACACTCATACTGTATGGCCATATAGTGTACACCAATATACTACAACCCCCATGCTGTATGGCCATATAGTGTACACTCATATACTACAACCCCCATACTGATCTTTAGCTTCATCTATGAAGGAACATTAAAAATGTTGTACAGTATCTCCCAAATGAAGTAACATTTTCTTAGTTATTAAGGTAGTTGTATATCAAAGCTCTATTATCTACAAATAAATTGACTGATAAGATAAAAATTAAATAACACAATCAGCAACTTTATTGTCAACAAATATTTACTGAGAAACAATGACTTTTATATTTCATATCACAGCAGTCTAGCTTCACCAGAGAGAACCAGTTTTGACTGGTTTGTGCAGACTTTATTCAAGACCAGAATGTCTGGAACAGTACATCTCCGGATATTAAGTATATATCGCCATTAATATCATATCTCATGCGGGGAACCTTTCTTCCAGGCTTTCAGCATTAGTCCTTTAGAGAGGAGATATTAAAACTCTGTGAAATAAGGGAACCACACTCATAGGTTCTTTTCATCAAATATATGTCAAATGGTGCATAACTTACACTTAAAACAACTTCATATCATTGTTGGCCGTTTTTATCTCACACACACACTTTCTCATGTTAGCATTAATCAACTGTGGAAGCAAACTGAAACTGTTGATTTCGAATTCATTATTTGACACAGGTATGAAACTTGATCCACTTGTAAGTAAAAAGAGAAACAAGGGTGATGGTGGTGATGGTGGTATTCATGGTGATGGTGGTGATGGTGGTGATGGTGGTGGTGGTGGTGATGGTGATAGTGGTGGTGGTGGTGGTGATGATGATGGTGGTGGTGATAGTGGTGGTAATGGTGATGATGGTGATGATTGTGATGATGGTGATGGTGGTGATGATGGTAGTGGTGGTGATGGTGGTGATCGTGGTGGTGATAGTGGTGGTGGTGATGGTGATAGTGGTGATGGTGATGGTGATGGTAGTGGTGGTGTTGCCATGGTGGTGGTGGTGGTGACGGTGACAATGATGATGATACCAAATTTTGCTTTTAGAAAGACCTCAGAGTGTAAAGGACTGGCATAATTACACAGTAAACTAACTGCTTGACTAAAGACCCTGGGGATCAAACCCTGGGGATCTTATATAACAGAGCACCTGCTGCGTCCGTTCAGGATCTCTGTGACAGGTTGTGACAAACAAAAGATCAGGCAAAGCGCCAATTGAGGCCACCCTCTGTTTGTTCACATGCATGCTACCTCGTCATCATCATCATCATCATCATCATCGTACGAGGACAACTTAAACAAACAGTCAGGTACTTGGCTGGTTTGAGCTGGTTTGATCAGACTGAGTAAAATCAAACGCTGACTTGAAATAAAATGTTAGCATTTTAAGCCAAGTGAATTCCACTGGATGTAAACTGGATGTAAACTGGTAATGAGTCTAATGCATCATACCATCAAAGAAAGTATTATCGGGAGAGACAAAGTTAAGAGCGCGCAATGTTCTGTAGATATCATCAATTATGCCACGTATAATCAATGATTCGACCAATGTTGTTCATCGATAATGGCAGCAACTTTTAATCTGCCAACATGATCTTCATTACAAACAGAAGCAGCACCAACCACTTTGATTAAAAGATTTTTATTATCTGTCAATTTGATAAAGTAACATTCTTTATTACAAACAATTTAGCACCAACCACATTGATTAAAAGATTGTTGGTAATCTGCCAACATGATAAAGTAACATTTTTCATTACAAGCAGTAGCAGCACCAACTACATTGAATAAAAGACTTTTGTAATCTGCTAATATTACCATGTAACATTCGTCATTACAAACAGTAGCAGGATCCAATTGTGAGGACCTCTGACTTTTAATGTACTGAAGTACATAACCTACAGTATGTGCAGTAGATTAATAGCGTACTTTGTGTTTTATTTAGTCTCCTTGACATGCTTGTAAATTTTAACATGATTATTGTCTGGACTTACACATAGTGAATGAACACAATGTGATCTGCCAGTGATGTTATGAAACCAACCAACAACAGGCATAGTGATTCCTTGCCACATTTTGACAAAGCAAACAGGTGTTGAGCAGCTCAAGGTACTAACATTAATGTGGAACTACTGCACACACTCAAGTATGTTACCCTGTCCCACACCAGCACCACACCACCCTTCCCCCTTGACTACGTACTATCACAAACAGAAGCCATAGATGTAACATTATAAGCTAGCTAGGGTAGTATAGTTTACTGTTCATCCGTAGGCCCTCGGGAACCACTTACCTGTGTAGCATAGTTCACTTTCTTTCTATACTTTGGCGTACAATAAGGTACACAGATATAGGATTTAACACAAGCATCAGGCTTGGTATGTGAGGGGAGAATACAGTTGTAACGCATCATTAACACCCCACTGAATTTGAAAATAATTTGAGCTTCTGATGTTCTGAAATCAGTAACTGAGTATCAAAACTGTCTTAATTATTGAACAAGGCTTGATATATATAATGTACAGACCATTTGCAGTGAAAGCTTTTTAATTGGGTGAGGAAATATCCAAATTAAAGATTCAGAAGAGGTAAAAAAAAATCTAAAAATATCCTAGGTCTCACTCAGTCTGCTGTTATTTACTTCCAGGAAACCTTCCAATCATAGTACTTTTGATTTTTAGTATTCGTTTTGAAATCCATGTTCTGATCAAGGACTATCTGTAAAGTTTATTCATGAATAAAATCCTTTCCTCTCACCTTGAGCTTCACCTTGACCTCAATATGAGTGCTTCTAGCAATGTACTTCTGGTAGCAAATTTCACTTGCCTTGGCTTACATGTTGTGATGGCAGAATTACTTGTCAAATGTAATGAAATTGATGCTTAACATATTCCCTACTCAAAACCTTTTTGTGAATTAACAACAGAAATATTGTCTGGAGAATTATCAAAAAATTTTGAAAGTGTAAGTGGTTAGTTAACATGATTGGAACAGTGACCTCAGGAGTGTGAGTCCTGTGCATCTCCAACAGACCAACATACAGTGGCACTTTACATGTAGTTGATGGCGTTCCTTTTACAACTAAGTACTGTAGTAAGTACTGTATTTATTACCCGGGTGTTGCCAGTCAGATGTCATTCATAGTTGCTTTCATACAGTCCAGCCAGAGATAACACTCCTATTTATTTCCGGGGTGTTGCCAGTCAGAAGTCATTCATAGTTCCTTTCATAAAGTGCAGCCAGGAATAATGCTCTAGTTTCATTTATTGCAATCCAGTAAAACTGAACACATATTGAAATCTTGTAACTTTTCAGTCAACTTTTGGTTATTATATCCCCAGCCAATTTCCTAAAATATTGTTGATTTACTTAAATTGGCTGATTTATCACACTTTTAAATTCCTTTCTATTATGTGCAAAGGCCTATAGCTTCCATCCCATGGAAATGGAAAATAAAAAATTAGGCTGTGGAGTTAGGTAATCTTTAAAGTGTCAAAATATTCAATTTGGTATTTTTTCTTGATCCCACTTCAGGTAGTAGGATGTTAAATTGCTGAGAAATGAGACCTCAACAATCAAGATAATGCTAAAATGCCACAGTGGCAACAAACAGCAGAATTTCAAAGTGTGATAAATCTGCCAATTTGGCAGCGATGCAATTGAAATTTTCAGAATATGCTTATTTAATGTTGTTCCGAGTATGCTATAAATTTGGTAATTTCTAAAAGAGGTCAAACTACAACATACTCCAAAATTTGGTGATTTGATATGGACTGACCCAGTATTTACTAGTTTGGCAAACCAAAAGTGTCTGAAAGAAATTTACATCCCTTTATACAGCACTGCATTATTAAGTATACCTGATCCTAGTCCTATCCCTATAAATGTTCCTACCTTTGAACTTGTTGTCTCATCGCTGTTCAGCTGTATGATAGTAACTTGTGCTCTAGTGGTTAATTGCTAAGAAGAATCGCAAATTAGTCAAAGACTTTGCATAAACTGCATCATTCATGAATCTCGGATTGTTGAATGGTGCAGTCCGTTGTGTAATTAATGATAACCCAATCAAATACGTGTTCATGACACTTTCAAATGAGGAAGTTTTCTTTACAACCCTGGCTGATGCCTTCCAAATTTCGAATAAAATTTCAGAGGAGCAAAGAATTGTTTTTGAACACAAAATACTGAAAATTGGTTTTGGCACAAAAATTGCACTATACATCTTTGCATTTGAGCATCATCGACTGCCAATTTTCATAAATATTTACTGTACGATAAATTATTCCCTGGGGAGGGATCTACTTTAGCTTCTTAGCTGCCTAGAATACGAAGCTTACATTCCGTTTCAGCCAAAACATGCACATAAGTTATGCAGAGAGATTGCATCTATATGCAACTGCACTGTATGGTATACAGAAGTACAAGGGGGACTTGTCAACATATTTCCATCATATTGAAAATAGGAAGGAAGGGAATATCACTAAATCATGACATTACAGAATCATAACATAATGTTTTGCTCCCTTTCTTTAGATTAAATAAATATGAACTGAAAACAGAGAATGATATTAGCAAATTTTATGAATTCCCAGACTGTGTAGTAGTGGCTTAGACTAGGAATTATTGTTAGGGTCTGTCTGGTGCCCTCTATTTTCCATCATGATTTTTTTATCCATTGACAAACTGTATTTAACATCTTCAATTTGTCAGTGTAACCTATACATCTATATATTATCTATATATTTTAGATAAAATATCTATGAAACACCAGGCAGTTTCTACAAAAGCATCAATGTTGCACATAGATATCAAATGGTGAATTCTGAGACATATCTTAGATTTGATAAAATTTTAAGTCTGGTAAATAACAATTTTTACCCCACTATATTCATGTTGTATTCATATTATAGATATATGTTATTGGCAGTCGGATGAATAAAGAGGGCAGTACACTTTCCATGTCCAGCTCCTAGATGAACAACATGTTATGTTTTCTTGTCACCTGGCACCCTGGAGAATAGTACAAGTTAGTCCTTATTCATCCTGCTTCCGAGGGGAATAAGATAATGAATTTTCAAATTCGCTGAGTTGCTGGGCTAATAGTGAGGGCACTAGACATATTTCATCCTGTGGCCCAGTGAACAACATAATGCATTTCTCTTATTTGCCAGCTGCAGGGCCAATAGACAAGTTCAACAAGAAAGGCTAACAAAATGTAATTGTGGTATTTTCTTCATTCTTAATATATATTGGACTGAGAAACATGAACAAGAAATGTTGCTTGGCTAGGCCTAAGCCTTTGTAGGCCTACCCTAGTACAGTAGTAGCCAATGTATCATTGCCTATAACTTGAGCCTTAGCCTAGCGTAGGTCTTCTCTCACGTAGGACTGGTGATGTCTGGTTTAGCATTTAGGCATAGGGGAGACTTAGTAAGGCCTGGCTCTGCAAAATAAAATGATCTTTTTAAATTTCACTATTGTGAAAAACACACTGAGAGACTTGCTTACACTGGACTTGATTTGCGTTGCTATAATAAAATCATGATACTATGCGCTAGTATCATACGTACCGCGGTACGGTACGTTCCAAAACAGTACAACTACAAAAGACTGTGACATAAATGGAACTGATGTACTGTATAGTGTATGTGTAGGGGCCTAAGTGTACGCTAATTCAAACACATACAACATAGGAACCAGTTGTGCTACAAGGTAATTGGTTTTGAAACGTTCACCGACCTCTTTTCCGTTATCTTCATGATCATCACCAAAATGAAATTCGTCTGAATCATCACTCTGATAGCCTTCTGCGCCAGCAGGTAAAAAATTCATCGTTTTAGATGTTTGATGGCAAGAATACCTGATATTGACTACTCTTGCCTCAAAGAAATGCTTCGCGGGTGCATGTAAACAATAAGAGCACTATGGGTATATCTCAGGCGTTCTAAGTTAACTGACCAAAGTTTGGCACTGAGTATATGCTATATTATAAACTCCACCTAGTTGTTCGCCCTATGTGTTCTCTGCTAATTTGAGAACAACTGTCTGTAATACGGTAGATGGCGTATGGTCTTTCAGACTTCCCATCTACGCACCATGTCAGAAGGTCAAATCAAGCTGTTATCATGAGTTACTTGAAACCGTTAGTTTGATAGCAGGGGAGGAGCAGGTGTGTTGTGATGGGATGATAATCGCGTGTATTTGGAACAAATGAAACAAAAGAAAATGTTCAGTTGATTGGGAAGGAATGTTGACGGATCAACAGCATATTAAGCTAAAGGAAGTCTGAAACAGACAACACCGTGGACTCAGCCTTGTACCACTGAATCTTTACAGAACATTTTAATCAAATCTTAAAGGCATTGAAGACTCTCCCCAAACCGCGTGCGGTCATCTGAAAAAAAGTTAACTTTCCGTTGCTGCAAGTGACGTTTTTTTCCTGTCGCTACAAAATGCAGACAGTACAGTAATGAAACGTGATATCTTGTTATCTTTAGCTGGACATGAGATGTCCATCGCTGCATTGTTTGTACACTGTGCTGTGGGTATTGACCGCAGCTGTATGTACTGACTGTACACTAGTGTCTAATTACCGATGGTAGCAAGCTGAGTGTGTGTATTTTCTGGGATCGATGGTGGTGTCTAACACTTCTGTTACACCTCATTCGAACCTAGGTCAGATTACCGGCATTAGACGTTTCTTTTTGCGCGAGTCTTTACACCCTTTAAACGGTGGACAAACTTCTAGGTTATACCATTAAGGAATAGTTTTATCGTTTTAACAGGTACTTTGATGCGGTTCTGACGAATCAAATTCTTCCCAGGCAGTGAAAATGACAGCCACTGAAACCCCAGTTCCGGAAATTTGCCCAAATAAATGAATTATTGACAGAAGGAAGGTCAGTCGAGGCGGCAATAATAAATATTACTTTACTGGTTTTCTTACCCCCCCCCCACCCCCCTTCCCCCAAATGGTATATTTCCTTTGTTTTTTACCCATGTGGTTTTATGGCAATTGGAAACGGGAAATATGCATGGTAACATAACTTACATATCCATGTCAATATTTAAAATATATACGGTCCGGAAAGCTCCTTTAAGAAGAAAATAAACACAATATTTGCTGAACAAAATTCAGCAACCTTAAAACAGTTATTTTGGTTCTCATTTATGCTGATTTATCCGAAGAAACACATAATTTGGGCCTCACTAAAAAATATCGACAATGTAATCAATTTTACACCATTTTAAGAGGTAAGGAGATTTGAAATGAGAAATGTGTGAATCGAACGGGATAAAATTCTGAAATGAAGAGGGTAGAGGTGAAGGAAACATCTGTCTGGCAGTTTATTAATTAATTAATTAATTAATTATTAATTAGTTATGAAGCAATTAATTACGTTTTTGACAGTACAATAATTGGGGTCATGCGGAAGTATTTTTTTGAAACTGGTGTACTATATGTGTGTGTCTGTCTGTAAAATCTCTAATTATAAATCTGCCTGACTCGATTCAAACGATAACGATACGGGAATGCTACTGATTGCTGGTGAATCTTATGATATTTGTATACAGTTGTGTAAAACGTATAAAACTGTGATTGCGCCATACCAAATTGCGCAGTTGCGGGCAAATATCCAAAACAAATTCAACAATATAAGCAAAGCTGCTGGGTTCCAAGCTCAACAGGTGTTGTTATTGAATTACATTTCGCAGTTTGAGAGACTAAATGTGAAATGAGTATTACCAGGTGTGTGAAAACTAGTTTATGACTAGAACAAGGCCAAGGAGCACATCTGTATTCTACCAAGTGCCTGGTTTCCCATAGAGGTTTATTAGGCACTTAAAGGGGTCTTTTGGGCACTGTAACTTGCAGGAGAATTTTGGGTACATCTTTAAGGGAGCCTAATGGACACCTAGAGGAACCAATGGGGTAATTCGGGATGATTTGTTGGCACTATTAAAAAAAATTCTCTTCAAATAACAAACTCTTGAGCACAAAATTCAAGCACCATGAAAAATCCATCTGACGATGTTTAGATGCATTGTGGGTACCTAATGTGAGTATTTGTAACGGATAAATGACACAAAATACATACATATGGTGGTACTTTGTGTTTATAGAATACAAGCATTAAACTTAAGTAGTATAAGGAACCATTCCAAACTGACCCCATGCATCTCCAAGTTCAATTTTCCAGCATCAGTACTGTGGTTACGAGGTCATGCGGATGCATGCCGTGATGAAGTACCTTATTTGAGGTTTTATGATGAATTTTGCAATTGTGCGTAGATGAGGAAATTGAACGACAGAGCTTTTACTGAGCGTTATGCTTGCCACTCTCTGACCGCCGCCTGCCACACCCCATTTCATCCTTATCCATGATCAAAGAGAAGTGTGTAACGTATGCACAAACGGCGGGTGCCTTACCGTTAACATTTCGCTAATTAAATCATTAAAACATACATACATAACATACAAACATACATATAATCAGTGATATCAACATTCTCTCGTACCCTTCTCCCTCTTTCTCTCCTTCTCACCTTCTTCCACCCACACATTCCCCTCTCATCATTTTGCCCTCATCCCCACCACACACTCTCTCTCTCTGTCCTCCCACTATTCCTTCTCTTTCTCCTACCACACTAACCCCCCTCCCCATCCCCTTACCAATCTCCCTCTCCTTGTTTCTTTGTTTATTGTTAACTTACTTATTGTGTTATAATGTTATATCACTTTAACTTCTTTACACTTGACATTGTTAGTCAAAGGAGACCCGTTACACCAATAGCGAAACGGTTCCCCTGGAGTGTCATCATTTGTATGAGTTTACTTACGTATAAAGGTCATGTGAATACTTTACATTGGTTTATTTAGTCCAAAATATTCCGGGCTCAAGGATACCCAGTAGGGTTTATATATGTTACTTTTTGTTGTAATACAGCGTCATTTGTTTTCAGACAATCAAGAAACAGCAGTGTTACTTCTGTATGCGTTCACCGTTGACCAAACAGCAGTGTTAATTCTGTATGAGTTCATCGTCGGCCATTGTCTATAGCAACAACGTCAGTTAAATCTTGGAAACGAGCTTCAGGATTGACAAACTATAAATATTACCCTGGTGCCAGAACAATATGAACAAGATGCAGCGTCTAAATGTAAGTATATTTATGTGTTATCATATGCCAGAATACCGTAAACGAGGTCTTCTTCTAGTTAGTGTACTGTTTTAAGCCATGCATATACCAATAACTATATAAGCATACGGGGAGTGAGGGAGTGAGGGGGAGGGAGGAGGGAGGGAGGGGGGAGGACGGGTGGAAGGAAAAAAGGGGAAATGGAAGGACATAGATGACTGAATCTCATCCTGGCAGAGATAGAAATATATATATATAGACTTTTAATGCAGAATCTACACTTTTTGAAATGTTTTCATTTTAAGATGCCCAGTTTATCGTCGTTATAGTCCTCCACTCTTGGATTAGATGTGCTTTGGCAAGGGTGGGCGGAGGGGCGGAGGGGCGGAGGGGCGTAGGGACCTGATGGCGAATTGTTTTACATTTTATCCAATCGTATCCCAAGCCAAATTGATGAGGATCAAGATAACCTTGTTAAATATTCCTCCTTGTTTAGGCCTACACTTTTTTTAGCACTATATGCGACCAAGTCAGGAATAATACAACAATTGAAAATACAATGGCCACCAAGCCATTCTCAATTGGACGGTTTGGGCTATTTCCCCCTTTAGGTGTTGTTGCTCGATCACTGCTCACGTTAGCCTTGGTGCTACTTAACAATAAAGTAGCCTACTTCTCGCGATTGTAATGCCAATTATGGGCGTATGGAACGCCATTTTAACATTTGTTCAACAGTTACAGATTTCTCTAATTCAATTTTGGATATCTCTAATTCATTTTCAGATAGATTAATTCTTTTCCAGATATCTCTCGTTCATTTTCAGATATCAATAATTTGAACATATTTGAGATATCAGAAATTGAATTCGAGATATCAAAAATTCTATTTAGAGATATCCAAATTTGAATTAGATATATCGGGAATATAATTAGAGATATCCAATTGAATTAGAGATTTCAGGAATTCGAATTCGAGATCTCCAAAATTTAATTCGAGATATCAAGAATTCGAATTTGAGATATCAAGAATTTGAATTCGATATATTCAAACTTGAATTAGAGATAATCAAAATTAAATTAGAGATATCAAGAATTCGAATTCGAGATATCCAAAATTCAGTTTCCGGTACACGTGACTTTCGTCTTAACTGCACGAAAGCGAATAAGTAGTCTTAGCAGTACTTCCACTTTCAATGAAATTTTCTGATTGTAATTAAGGAAAATGGATGACTTCTTGATATAAGTGAAATGACGGAAACCTTACGGAAATCAAAGAAAGTTCATGAGCTGGAATTCTAGAAATGTGACGGATATGAAAGAATATCAAGAAATTTTGTTAATGCATGGAGCCGGGAAAATCATTTATTTATATGCTTTGCCCATCCGGGAAGTTTAGAATGTGTAGCTCACATTGCCACGATATACGCATTCCCTTTTAAACACGTTTCATGTGCCTTTGTGGTCCTTTTGAGTTTCAAATAATTGAAATCTTACAAAATCTAAAGAAATGGGATTTTGATTTATGGAAGCACTGAATGAAAGTCCCGAACAGTGCCAGTCTGCCAGACGCAGTCGTTGGTACGTAAGTAGAATGGAATCGAAGTACTACTATAGTTAACGTTACACATAAGACGTAGCCTTAAGTACGGTACTAGACTAGACCAATCCTAGTACTAGGTGGAGCCAGTAGCCACCGAAATTGAATATTCCTCGTTTTCCTGCAATATATTTGCCGAACTAGATAGCGCTCTTCTTGTTAGCGCAACAATTCGAATTCTTGATATCTCTAATTCGAATTCTTGATATTTTGAATTTTATTTTGGATCTCTCTAATTCGAATTCATGATATCACTAATACAATTTTGGATATCTCTAATTCGAATTCTTGATAACTCTAATTCAATTTTGGATATCTCCAATTCGAATTCTTGATAACTCTAATTCAATTTTGGATATCTCCAATTCGAGTTCTTGATATCTTGTATTCTATTTTGGATATCTCTAATTCGAATTCTTGATATCTCGAATTCAACTTTGGATATCTCGAATTCTTTTCTTGATATCTCAAATTCAATTTTAGATATATCGAATTCAGTTCGAGATATCTTAAATAATGTTTCCATGTTTGATATCTTTAATTTATTTCTTGATATCTTAAAATCAATTTGAGATATCTTAAATAAAATTCAAGATATCGAAAATTGCCATTTGTGATATCTCAAATTGAATTGGAGATACCTGAAATAATTAGAGATATCTTCAATTTAATCTGGATTAATCTATAATCAATTGCAGATATCTCGAATTCAATTTTGGTTATCTCTAATTATTGAATAAATGTTAATATGGCGTTCCATATGGGCGGACCTTCTTAGCACCATCCTGTTGTTTGAAGCTAGGAGACATTCAGGAAAAATAAATAGCGCCATCATCTGTGTCGCACACTCGGCAAGTTTCCATGCAGCCACCGTAACAACTTTGAGAACTTGACTGGATATACGTACATAGAGAAAAGACCGAAAGAAGTACGAATGCATGAATTATTGACTCGAAAATTAGTGCGACACATGACACGAAAGTTTCGAGTGGCTTGTAGCTATGAACATAGGCGTAGGAGGCGTTGGGGGGGGGTCTGCGGATGCAGCCCCCTCCCCAACCAAATATCTTTGTGAAAATTCGGGCAATATGCTGAGAATTTTTCGGGCACCTACTGAAAAAAAAATCGCAATGTGTTTTTAATGGTTAAACTTATATTTTTATTATCATTATTATTGTAATTCTTCCCCAAAAATTATAACCAATATGGAAGGGTAATAACTCGGCAAATTATTGTATGTAATTGGCTTGCGATGTAATAACCGATGCATGCCTATATGATATGCACATTAACATGTTGAACGCGGTTATATTTTTCTGGCAAGTCGTTACAGCCCCCCCCCCTCCCCCTCAATCAAATTGGGCTCCTACGCCTATGGCTATGACGTGTTTATAGGTTCACTGGTCCACCCCATCTATCTTTCATATACGTTACCCTAATAGGTAGCAATTTGGTTTACAAACGTGTGTTTGGAGTGGAAATGCAGATTCTAGTTTTACTTTATATTATTAAACCTGGTCCAGAAAGGTAACCGAGGAAACGGCCCTAGGAGCATTTTTAGTGCCTCGATTTCATTACTTCAGTAAGTTTGTTCTAAATATCCCCAGAATTAAAATACAACTGAGCTTCGTGTGAGATGTTCTTTATGACATTATGACCAAGCATCAAGAAATTATAAAGATGATAAAACATCTGTTTGTGACGGTGAATGCCTTGAGTTACAGGGACCAAACACTGGTAACGGTGATGCGGGTATGGTGCCGCCATAAATGACAATTTAGTACCAGTGAAAATTTGTCTGAAAATATCCCTGGAATCCCCCCCCCCCACCCCAACCCCCCCCCCTCCATCTCTAACCTGTGTTGGAGTGTCCATAGATAGGTTGTAAAACCTATCTGCTGGGTGTTTTTAGGCATTAACCCCTTAATTTAACTTCCCAGCATATTTTAAGGGCCCGAACAGTACGCTGAAACTGCGATGAGGTTTATATTGACCCACAGTCTTACACTGTTAAGTAAGTGATTTCTATGAAACGGAAATTTTTCACCGGGTATATGTAAGTTATGAGGAAACCGCAAAGAGTATTAAAACCAGGAAAGACATGTCACTTGGAAGTTATTAAACTACTTATAAGAACGATAGTTCTCGGTAACAGAAAATAAAGTACGTGTAAAGTGACAGTTCTATAGGTCTAGGACTTCGTGCACTGACTGGGTTTTCTGTAGAGACACGGATACCCGATGACCCCCGATAAAGTAAATGACGGATCTGCTGAATGTATGGAGTGTTGTAGTTAAACCGAGACGACATATAATGTGAATAAGAGCGTCTGGAAAATACGGGATAGAGGATAGTGTTTTAACATATTCTGATATTCTTAAAGCATATGAACAATGAATTTAAGGCCGGGCCCCGGTGACACATTTATCCCCGTGGCCCGACCCGGCCCTCGGAAACCTCTGCCATTAACAAAGATGAAGAATCATCGATATTTAGGGAAGAGGAGAAAAGTTTCCACCTCCTTCCCCCCCCCCCTCCTCCTCCTCTCTCTATCTCTCTCTCTCATGTTAGAATACATTATTCTACTGCCGTTCATTACGTGGATCTAACCTTCTCGGCTAAACTCACATTCAGTTGGTACGTACAGCAAAGAAAAACAAGCGACACGGTAATTTTTAAGGCCCATATTTATGAGTCTCCCCCTCCCCCTCTACTTTCCTGCCCATTATCCTATATCCTACATACCTCATCATCACAGAATAAAAAAGAATGCTTACAATGCAAGGCATTACCGGTATAAAACCAGTTACGAGGACGGTGAAGGGTATGGTACACCTTGTCACGTGTTTACATTAGTTATGACGGCAATGCAAATGACTTATAGATTAAGCTGCAGTAAGTAATTCGTCGCGACAGCGATACATGTTCATGCTCTTTCAACTGTCCGTATATATAGTCCATATAACCCACGTTGCCAACAGACTGTATAGAATCTCAATAGCAACTTCCTCCACTATCTGACTTTATCGCTAAGAATGTGCACATGGTAACTGAGTAGCCTATATACTTGTAGAACGGATAATGTAACACTTAAAGCGATTTGCCAAAATATGAAAGATATAGTACGAGAATAACTTTCATATTTAACCACAACTTATTGACGTAACATGGTCAATTGGTCATGATCATTTGAGTATGGATCAAGCCGTTTTGGTCTTCTTGATCAGGCTCAATCTTTAGGCTCAACCAAAGTTTATTTGGCACAGTCCTACATGCGGCCTACATGACGTGCACAGGATTTCAAAATTTCCCGGACTGGTTTAAGGCTTGCACCAATATTCAATTCAATTCACAATATTTTTATTTCAATCTCTTTTCATGGAAAAAAGGGCCTGGGGTGGATCCAGGATTTTATAATGGGGGGGGGGGGGGGGGGTGCGTAGCTGTTGGTTATATATTTTTTTTATAGAAGCGTATATATACTTGACTGCAAGAGGGACAAACGCACCCATCTGCTTTAGGATAATATTTTGAGGTTTTTATTTAATGAGGTCAAAGGTAGTACATACATGTTCTCCAGCCTATATTGCTAATGATAATATCGCTGTGTGCCTGTATGGCGGCGAGTATAAATAACCATACACTTTATAGCATGCAGCGACGTCAGCAGCTTGATAAAGGATAACATTCTTGACGTCATAAAGTCATTCGTACATGCGGGTACTAGTAAAGACTAGTTTTACGTATATGGTCGCGCAAATGTCACAAGGACATCATTCCCACGAGAGTAATGTGAAGTATTTTTCGTTCACACTTAATCGGGTATCCCGAAGAGCATGCATCATGCATGCACGGTCTAAGCTGCAAATTTAGGCTGCATGTAGGCCTAATATGAATTATTTATGAATCATAAATCTGATATGACTGATATTGTTGTGAGGCCGTTTTTCTTCTCAGAATATAATACACCTCAAACTAATATGGTGTAGGCTATGCTTGGTATAGCTAATGCAGACTGGTAATTGTTCTCGTGTTGGACCTCAATATTGTACTAAGTATATCGATTACATAAGACGTTTAGAACAAGTCATTTTTTTTATAAAATACTCTTCAGATACGAACAATGATTTCCCTGCCCAGTGCATTGACTTTTTCAAAGGTGGTATATAAACGTTGGCCTTATCGGGAAAGCCCCGGTAGAAAATAGCGTGTGTGCGCTGCTTGGATGATATGTGCACGTGTCGAAAAGACTCACTGCATAGCTGTCGATCGCTGCTCGTATTCTCTAATACAATAACCTGGTTGGGACGTTTTCCAAGGTTTTCCAAGCCTGCCGCTATGCCTGGAGTTGAAACGCGGGTTGAAATTGCAGGGCTTATCTGCGGTTACAATTTAAGCTCTACCTATATATATGCATGCTTGAAGCAAGCCCGCGTTCGTGGGAACGGTGTATAACAGACTATATGTTCGCATATTAGCTCCATACCATATAAGACCTTTAAATATGTTGCGGTTGCAGGGGCGCCGTTTCCCGCAGGGACACGGGGACGCGTCCCCACCAAAAATTTCAGAGGTGGGGACATGGTATACCATGTCCCCACCATCTTTTGAG
>KN882300.1:2017-20560 GCA_000934455.1 Apostichopus parvimensis
TTTCCTGTGAAATCATAAACGTTTCGGTTTCTATGTGTAATATCTACTCTTTGCAACAATAGCTGTACATTGGTTGTTATTCAGTTCTTCGATAAACATTTGACATGTTAATGGTTACTATTAAACACAGACTCTGATAATTACTTTCGTTGTTTTCCCAAAAGATCAACTATAAAACACTAATTGAGTTATTAGTGATAATTTACAGATACAATATTGGAATAATAGTCTTGTTTACACCAAGCAATCATTAAAGAAACACATCTGGTGTACAATTTTGCTCTAGCATTCCTAACAAATGTTACCGTTTAAATCCATTTTAAAGACGACATTCTAGTTAAGAATCGTAATTATGAACCTATCTTGTTCCCTCTCGTAACTGGGATACAAGCTGAACTGTATCTTCCTTTCTATCATGGTATCTCTATATCCATTGCTTATTTCACTGATTAATGTGGATGATTACTATCATAATCTCTAGCTATAACTATATCAATGTATGCCGGCTTCGGTTAGTGTTGTTAACAATAAAGGAAAACTAAGTATATAAATAAAAAACTAACTGATAGGGTACGTTATTCATCCATTGTGTGAAGTATAAGATAATTATTCAGACCTTTGGTACAGAATATTCCGTTTGTTGAAGTAGTATAGGTTCTTTAACATAATGCTAACATTTTACAGCAATCAGAATCCGTACAATTCTGAAACCTGTCAGGAATCCAAATGCAACTGTGTGGTTCATATTCTACAGTGGACACGCCCTAGGGTGTCAACTGAGTGCTTACTCAAATCTGTCAGAGAGGGCACTTTATTTCACTCGATTTTTGCAAGGTAAGTTCATAATTTGAATAATCCAGTTTTGTGACTAAAATCATAGACATAATGAACAGTTACGCTCTCTCGGGCTCACAGACTTTCTGGTTTTGTTAGATTTAAAAGAAATATTTTCAACACCGACGGAAAAAATCGGTCAAATAGAACACTGACTGCGAAATTTAGACAGTGCGAAAAAGAGCATCGAATTTTTGTAAGTGCGGGATTCCAACCAGCTACATCTGGATTACAAACCCAGTGCTCTACAAACAGAGTGATCCAGCCCACAGCTGGTGGTTATCCCTATACCTACATATCCAGGCTATAGTACGTCAGACACCACAGTACATTGTGTGTCATGTAACCAGGAATCACTCCCCAGTTGTATTCAATACAACCCAGCAAGTGGCAGGGAAGGGGTGTCATGAGAAACTCGTTTTTTAAAATATACAATTACATAATTAATGGACAATGGAAACCTGACCGGGAAATTTTAGACAACTCAGCGGTCACTAGTATCAATCTCCTTGACTCTCTCTTGTTAGAAACACTACTTTCCAGGCATTAAATCCAACTGTTATCCTACTGCAACAACGGTTTCTTATCTGTTCTCATCGAATTGTATATGTTCTTGGAGGCTCTTTCCACATTAGGAATACGTACCAACTTTGAAGGGTCGTGTGACGTGCTCCCACGTGTTACTAGCATACTATTCATCCATTTGTCAGTTCGAAGGGATAAGAGTTTCGTAGACAAAAGAGCGTCACTATAACGGGAAGTTACGGTAAATTTCACAATAATTTTGTATGTTCGATGATAGCGTTGCTGTGATTTACTTTACATAGAAGGCTTGATCTACAAGGACCCTGGCTGCTATTCGAACATCTACTGCTGCAGAGTATCATAGATTGGGTACGGCTATGGAACGTCAACAGGACCACAGGTGGGGTTGCAACCCTAACCAGAAAGTGCTACTATACCCACAACAGAGGTGCTACTACCATAATACAGAAGGTGATATTATTCTAAACAGCTAGGAGGTGCTAATATGCCCTAGACAGGAAGTGCTACTACTCCTAAGTGACGACGATACTACTCTAAATAGACGACGTTAATACTACTTCAGGCGGAGATGCTACTAAATGAATGAGAGGCGATACTAAACTAAACGGGAGGTGCTACTACTCCACGTTGGAGTAGCTACTACCCTAAACAGGGGTCGATAATACTCTGTAAGAATATGACCGGTCTCCAAACATATCGCAGTGAAGAATAATGCCATCAAAACATTCGGGTTATTCCTTTGGAGATACGTACTCCCGCCGTTTTGTAGCCTTAAAGAGGTACAGCACGGTTTCAAACATATAGTGAGAATAGTTTAATGGAAACAATTTTTTGTATGGAAGTCGAAATGATATCACGAGAAACAAAGAAACTAGGAAAATTCTCGATTACATTTATATGTTAAGTTAAGTGAAAATAAATGCAGTATTCTTCATACCAGATTTTACCTGCTGAAGTAAGAGAGTGTTACCAGACTTGTAGGCTATGTGAAAATCGTTTCACAGATTGCGTGCTTCATTGAACAATTATTATATAGTGAAAGTGATATCGACTGGGAAGCTGTATTAACAGCATGACATGAATAGTATTTTTGTTAGTAATTTTATGATTACCGCATGTTAGTTTTATTTTTGCTCATCGTGTGAATACGTACCGGTAACTCTGCAAAGAGAGACAGACGGAAGCGGTTAAATAGTGTTATTTTCCGACCGTGTATATAGTTAAAAGAACTGACAGGGGTGTATATTTGAGAGGGGGACGGGTGGAGGAGGAGAGATGTCGCATCCCCAGAAGTCGATCCCAAAAAGTCCAGCTGACTCTTTGTTTCCCTTTTTTACGCCTTATTTTCCCAGGTGAGGGTGATATCACAACTACATCTATAGTTTCGCCATCTGCTTGTGTTCTTGGAATATGGCCCGAATCGAAACATGTTGAAATGCACTTTACACTAATTGGATTTTATTGTGCGGTAACAAGTTCATTTTTTCTTTCATATTCAAGATAGAATGTTAACAGTGTTGACACCGAAAACAAAGCCAGGTCATGTTAAGAAGTTTAATGTGTTAGATTTGGCATAGCAAACCCATCTCCAATACAGAAAATAAACATCGTGATAAATAAAGAAAAACAAATACAATTCGAGCACATGTGCCTGTATGGTGTATGTCATGTTAGACTTGATCATTATACAAGTTTTCAGCCAGTGTGTGAAACAAATACGTAAAACCTGTGATATCTCCCAAAACAGATTTGCTTTAGCTGTTTGGAAAAGTTGTTCATAGTTGTCTTTATCATTAGACCTGTAATGAGGGTTGCGTATGTGTGTCTCCTCTAAATGATGTTTTTTCTTTTACAGAGTAGTTTAAAATCACACCTGTTTGCTTCAAGTTCACTTTTGGCAGAATACTTTTCAACTGTCATATGCAATTATTTCGAATTATTTGGTGTTGCTTAGTACACGCGTTTACAAAGTAGAAACAAACAGCAACAACACTACTGGACTGTATATCGTAAAGAGTAACATCCCTCTCCTAAAACTTGCACCAATGATACAATTGTGCTAAAAATGATAACAATAACGACCACACTACGGTATATGGCTATTCCCCAGAGTAGATCTGACCAGACAGGTGGTTAATTGACTGACCTCAGCAGAAAGTCACCAACGAGCTGGTTGATGAGAAAATAAACAACGTACACCCAAGGCCGTAAGGCAGATTAATGAACAATGTATTACATTTTGGCAAAACTATAGATATTTACCATGATAAGAAATTGGTAAAGCGCTATATCATTGCGGCAAAATTTTAAACATTTAGTTCACGTATCTCTTTAATTGGGCCAAACGGCGCGAGGACCTATCTACAAAGGAATAACCAGAAGAGTGTAATAGTGCACTGTGGTTTGTTTTAGAAACAGGTGGTAGTTACAAAGTATTATCGACCCTGTTTAGAGTTGAAGCGACTCCAACTTACAGTAGCAGCACCTTCCGTTTAGGATAGTATCGCCACTAATTGACAGTATCATCGCCACCTGTAATAGTAGTAACGTTGCCTGTTTAGCATAGCAGCGGCACCTTTTACAGTAGCATCGTTACTTAGTAGTAGTAGCACCTCCTGCTTAGGGTAGTAGCACCTCTTGCTCAGGGTGGTAGCACCTACCGTTGAGGGTAGTAGAACCTCCTGCTCAGGGCCCTTTAGAGGGTAGTAGCACCTTCTGTTTAGGGTAGCCTAACTCCACCTGTGGTCCTTTTGGCTTTTCATATACGACGATCACTCCTCTCATATCATACACGCTTGTTTACGTGCAAGAAAGGGCAAGGAAAACTGTCGTCTGCTTTTCGTGTCTATGTACATTTTGTACAGTCTTAATATAAAGCTCCGTGTGTTCCAGTTGTAGTTCGAATTTTTGCAAGAAAATACTTAAAATGGCAGTTTTAAACTTGAAAATTGCAATAAACATTGGAAAATGTACTACTTATCTATATTGCATTGTATTCGTAGCTGCACAAGAAATTGTAGCTATGACCTTAGTTGTTGTATAGAATACACATTCAAGAAGTACTATAAGAGTTGAGTGCTACAAGGGAGCTCGTCCAATGATCCTCCATCGTTGGTATACGTTTTTTTTATTCTGTTTTATTTTTTCGTGCGTTCCTAGTTGACAAACGGTCCAGATTTATACATTATATCAGCCGATGATATTTGCTACGATCGCCCGCTTAGAAATACGGCATAGCAGTTTCACGAAACGAGTAACCAAGTCGAACGAATACACGCGAGTACACGTCCAAGTTGCCTTCGTCATAAACTCAAATTAAGTTCCTACTTTCTTTCAATCAATCAAACTGAAGATGGAACGAATATATAGCATTTTCAGGGTTATACGCAATGTTCATAGATATAATTCAGCTGGAGAAAAAGGATCGGATTCGCTGTTACTTTGCAACACCAGTATCATGGCCATATCTAGAGAAAGAGAAAGTAACGGTTATATCAAAATCATCTTCATTTAAACCTAAACAACTATTCTCATCACAATTTTTTTCTCTGTGTCTCTAAACTGTTATACTGGCGTTGACCTGTTTTAACGGACCTCGAGGTGACAACAGGCCTGCTAGAACGCCTGCAGCAGTCAGATTTATCTGTTTCGAACTTCTGTGGTAAAAGATAAATTGTTCCAAAGATTTGGTTGTTATAAGAAACTGTTCTTGAGTGAATGGTTACTGTAAAGACATTAACTTTTAAAGTTTCAAAGAATTTAATACATGATATAACATCATTCAGCAGGTCAGTGGTGAATATATCGACTTCTTTACCATCGTCTGTCACTATGCTATCATAGCAATGAACTATTGATTCAAATTTAAGACAGTTCTACCAACCTTCAACTATCAAACCTAAGTATGTTACTCAACTGGATTTAATATTAGAGACTTGAGCAAATTGAATTTTGAGACAAACTATTATATTGTTGGATTCCCAATTTAAACGCAGAACACGGAATGAAGACACAAGACGAGCAGTTTCCCGTTAAAGAGATTAATTGAAAACCCCTTACCATCGATGCTTACTACAATTAAAGGTTTAAAACTGTTAAATTAAAACAACCTCTCCGGACTTCATCCCACATTGTACGCCTAACAAAAGTTACTTGTGAACTGCAACTCTGATATCAAGTCAATTCAAACTCGACTGAAACTCTGCTGAAACTGGAAAAATTACATACACAGTAAACAATATTTTCTAGGAAATTCTCTCTATGCGTGAGCTGAGTATAACCTCTGTCCAGATAACGAAAAACATAGACACATCCTAACGATTTTCAAACTACAAGCTTAACTACAATATTGAAGCGAACATACAACAATATTTCCAATAGCTGTGACACAATCGACAATCCCGTTAGCTATTCCATTTTGTTTCATATACACCCATCAATGGTGTAGCCAAGGGGGGGGGGGGCTTGGGGGAGGGCGACACCCCCCATGAAAGCTTGTCTCCCCAGTCGCCCTCCCACTGGGATTTTGGGTGTCGAAAAAAATACATGTGCGAAAAATATATCATTGGTCTCAATGGTCTCGAATCTCCATGATGACCACTCATGAACGACCCTTCGACCGCGGTCCGGCAGTAGGCTATAGTTGCTGAAAAACCTGACGCGACATAGCGTATAGGCCGAGAAGACATCTACAGTAGTCGCACTGTACTGAAAGCGCATGTAAACGACCGTCGAATTATATCATTCCTGCTCTAATAAATACAGGCGCGTAGCCAAGAGGAGGGCGATGAAGGCGACCGCCCCCCCCCCCCCCCCCCGCCTTGAGCATATTTTGTGTACGTTTTTATGATATCGCTAGTAATGTCAAAATAGAGTTGCTTAGATGCAACTAGCAAGGCCTGGGAAGTGCCATTTCCAGCGATCTGGGAGGCATTTTTGGCCAAAATGTTCTTCTACGCTTCGCGCCAACTCAAGGGGCGCTAAGCTTAGATAGTTTTCATTAACGAATCTACGGCTCTGATAATTTGTTTACAGGTTCGCCCCTCCCTTGGCAAATTCCTCGCTATGCGCCTGAATAAATACTAATAAAAACAGCCAATCAGAATCATGTAACTAGTGCGCATTAACTGATCAAACAAGCTAGTGAGCTATACTATATCCTTATAGAGAGGTGGTTTCCAGGTACTGGAATGCCAAAGAAGATGTTAAAAGGTAAAAATGCTGACATCATACAGGTTTCTCACATCATTGCTCGCGTCATTGCCTCGATACTTTGTTACATTTTCAATCGGATTTTCACTTATGGGACTACCCTGATGCTCTTAAAACCGCTAAAAAACCAAATTTTCAAGAAAGGAGACAATACTATCGCTGAGAACTATCAGTCTATCACCCTAATAATATTTCAGACGCAATCTTTGATGCCAGTTTGACATATAGTTCGGTCATTTCAGTATGTTACTTGCCTGAAAGCCCAGTCAATCTTTCCTTATTTTCCACGCGCAATTTGCAGATTTGTCGAAGAATGTCAATGCCGGTGTCAAACTCACAAAAGATATGTCATGATATTTAAAGTAACTTACCAGACTGTTTTTTTTTTATATTTCACTAAACTATTTGATGACCATATCAAGACACGGGATCTCAAAATAAAGGATGTTGAGAAAACTTTAGAGCGGCTTACAAGGCCTGGGAAGTGTCATTTCCAACGATCTAGGAGGCCGTTTTAGCTAAAAACATTCGGTACGCTGCGCGCCAACCGATGGTGGCGCTCCGCTTAGATAGTAACAAGACACCCTCCCAGGAAATGGTCAAGCCCCCCCCCCCAGCGTCCCCCACTGAAAAAAATCCTGGCTACGCCACTGACACCCATGCCAAACAACAAAGACAAACATAATTATTTATCAAAATAGACCCAGTTCACATACAGGGTCACAAACTCATTTCTCATCAATCAAAAGTTAAATGTACTCATGCAAACAATAAGTGGGACAAACATTATATTGAGTGTCAATTGTCATCTATGACAATGGTCAAGGTTACAATAATAATATTCATCAGGCAGTTATTTTTTACGACGCTTAAGCGAACACAAATATGGGAGAAGCC
This sequence comes from Apostichopus parvimensis, assembly GCA_000934455.1. Taxonomy (NCBI): domain Eukaryota; kingdom Metazoa; phylum Echinodermata; class Holothuroidea; order Aspidochirotida; family Stichopodidae; genus Apostichopus; species Apostichopus parvimensis. Next base: position 9,506 of record KN882300.1, read on the forward strand.
CGTATATAAGGGCATATTGATTATAACTTTCACGTCGGGAGGTTTTCCAATTCAACATTCTAACTCAAATTTGGAATCTTTTCAACTTAGAAAGTCATTTCAGATGGGAAAACCGTAGATTGCTCTTGGATGAAAAACGCATGTTACTTTGACCCGGCCGGGGATCGAACCTACTGATTGCTAAGCCTCATTGCTTCAATTGCATTCTAATAGTTAGTCAAATCTCTCCATGGTAGGGTCATTAGATTTTGACCATTCTTAGAATTATAAAGAGTGACCTGGTCAGCAAACCTAACAAATATAAAGTTTTACAGACCAAAAATCAACTACCGGTATATTTGTCCTGACACAACTTCGACAGCAAACAGTCATTACAATTTGGGACAAATATATCAATACTTTGCAATCTTAGGTCAGTAGGCACACATTCGATTTTGGCGAATATAGGAACAAGTTAAGCTTCCCTCAGCTACAAGTGTTCATCACACTGTCAGATTAAACCCATGCACTGACAAGACACGTTGCAGGAAGTAAACGGTCATTAATCATCCGAATCGAAAATTTACTCAACAAGTAAGATGATAGTCCCGTTACTACTAATGTCTTATATTAAGCAAACTTGACAAAAACACAGTAAATGATTTCACAATATTCCCCAAGACAATCATGACACCGATTAGAGGGCGTTTTTGTATAAATAACCACAATATGGAACACAACGATTTACTCACATAGTATTTACCTCAACATCACATATGAATAGTTATGTCATAATTCAGAAACAAATCTATGTTAACAAGGTAGACACATATCGATTACAAAAAAGTTGCAAAAGGTGGTAACAAGAAACCCTCAACAGGTGGTTCACATGTACTTTTAGTGATATGGGTAGTAGGTATTTTAGGGAAAGTATATACTTAGTCATTAATCTACAATCCACCAAATTACAATTTAGACAGCCTCTTGAATATTAACAGCAGATGTGTCGAAGAAAAAATTTAAAAAGGGTGGGCACGAGATATATCAATGATATAAACAATATAAGTGATGAAAACCAATAACGAAGAACGTGACTTTCCCGAGAAGAAAACATTGGTGGCGAGTTAAGTTCCATAGACAAACGGGAATTTCCAGTATGATAAGTATAACAAAGACGAGAGGATGTTAAATAAACAATAAAATCTCGCGGAGCCACGTGGAAAAGTGGGCATGAATTCCCTTTCTTTGAAATCATAAAACAAAGGACTCAGAGGGGCACACCAGAAGAACTACGAAAAAGCGAGGGCGTACTCTCGAAATAGCAAAAGCTATCAACCAAACTCTTAGAGACCTTGCACTTAATATGAGGATCCCGCAAGCCAAATATGAGATCTGCTGTTGTTCCCTTCCTGGAGATACTGTGTTAACAAAGTTGTCAAGATTTGACCTCTTCTAACATTGAACGACCTTTAACCTACTCTACAACTGAGTTTAGAGGCTATACAATATTGCCCTAATCTACCATGCTAATATGAAGTCTGTGGATGCAGAGGTTCTAGACATTTTCAAACTTTCAGCTTTGCTGACCTTTGACCTCGGTAAACAAGGGACCTTGCACTGAATTCACGAAAGCCACATGTAAATTCGAGATCTGCTGTTGTTACTTTTCTGTTTTCAATATTTGACCACTGCTGACTTAAAATGACCTTTGAACTTCTCAAGAATAGTCTAAAAAATTTACACAGAATTGCACTAACCCACCATGTAAATTTGAGCTTCCTTGATGTTTGGGTTCTGGAGATCAGGGAATTTTGAGATTTTCATGATTTAACCTCTGCTGACCCCATGTGACCTTTGACCTCCACCAAAAACAAAAGGTTTCTTGTACTAAATATGATAGAGCCACATGCCCAATATGAGATCTGCTGTGCAACTATCTTAAGATATTATTTACAAGCAAGGGCATCACACACACACACACACACATACAATATAGGCCCTACATTATAGGTTCCAAGGCTTGCTTATGGCAACAGAACCAATAAAGATTTGTTTAACTCATCTCCTGAATAGAAACAGCTTTCTGGATCTCGATCCAGCAATGAACTACACAAGCAGTAATGCAATATACTACAATGTTAACTTTAAAATGCAAAGGACGTATCTCTGGTTCCCAACCCAATAAGTCGCCTTAACAATCCATTAACTCATACCACATTTATTTTGATTTACAGTGCTTGGGTGCAAGAAAGCACCTTCAAAAATTCTCTAAAGGAGAGGAGTAAATAAATTTGATTAAAAGGAAAATACAAAATTTGCATATCCCCTCCTCTGATTTGAAAATCCCTGCCATGGAACTGACCCTGCACACAGGTCACTACTGGGAACCTGAAGGGAATATTTGACTCATTATACATTAGTGGCATGCAAAAGCAGGTGACCATTGAACTGGCCTGTTTCTCCCCCCCCCCCTCCTTGAACTGACATGCCCCCCTCATCTTCACCCAAACTATTATTCCACCTTTTCTTCCAAAGAGTTACAATATTCAAAAGATAAAACAAACTTTTGTGCAGTTGAGTCATTTTTTGAAATCTATTTTAAAATGCATAAAAAAGTGAATACAATATTTGAATTCTATTAGCCATTTGTAATGTAAGGCTGATACCAATAAATTATGGTATTACATCACAATACCAAAACCAACATAAATTTGATGCAAGGTCTGATATTACAGTACAATGAATAATGCAATGATACACTGTTTGAGATTAACTGTATTTGTCATCAGAGTGTAATCATGTGATAGGCCCACAGCAAGAGTATGCTGCAGTTGTAACTAATATCAGTGATAACTTTCAGTACTAAAACATGCTAAATGATTCGACCACATGTGTTGCATTTTATCTATCCAAATGCTATCTACTGAATATAAGTGATGTAGTGTACACATTTACAATGGCTGATCCTATACTATTACTACTGGATGGGATATAGTAAATAATCTTCAGAAAGTTTTATCCATTATGGTGAGAGGAGGCAGAGGGTAACAAACCGAAGATAAAATAAACTTATATGATCAGTAAACAGGTGAATACATATTGTAACTTCCTTTGCTGAAAGCAAGGACCCTAAAATTACATTTAAAGTTGGTAGCTTGATTTTGGGTTTCTTCAAGAAACCCAGAATTATTATCCAAGAACCATTAAAGTTTTATGTTTAAAAGAGGTGTTTGAGATATACTGTATGTGATCACATAATTAAGAAATCAGTGTATTGCATATGATTCAGTAGCCTACATGATACATGCACCTCAATAGTATGCTGCAATCATAACTAATATTAGTGATAACTTGCAGCTCTTAAGTATGCTTTGTCAGCCGGAGCCTGATGGGGAAAAAATGTGAACAATGGATAGAACTTGTTTCCAGTTCATTAAATTAGTGCCTGCGGTCCTTTACCAAAACGTCCTGCCTGCAGCGATCAGTTACTGTAGGACATCAGATGAAACTCAAAAAGAGGCTGTAAAATCAGTTTCGTTCCAGCAACACTGGGACTAGATCATTAAGGCGTTTTTGGGTAGTTCAATGCATCACAAACATTAAATCCAAAATTCTCCCAAAAATTTCCAACAGTATATTCGTAACTTACCCTCGAAATTGGGTATCTTATGTAGACATTACGTGCTACGATGCTATGTATTTGGAACACCCTAACGTTAGATTTGGTACAGTTGTGCATAAGAACCACTTTTTTCGTATATAACGTTTAACTACGACTGAATTACGTATTTTTTATAATAGTTGGCTCAGGGTTATAAGAATAGTGGGAAGGGGGTTCTGGGCTAAGGGTCAGGGAGGGGTGTTGTCAGGCGTTGCAAGTTGCGCCCCCTCCATTTTCGCCAAAAAGGTAAAAGTGCACACTCTCAACTTTGAATTATGAATACAATTTATACACATTATAACTTAATAAGGGTTTTAATTATATAAAAATGTACCACTTTTACTAAACTCAGATAAAATGGTTTGTAATAAATCAAATAATAAACCAACATAATTTTTCTGTGTTTCGAATGCATGTCATCTGTGCATGTATTCATGAGGAAACACACATATAAAGAAAAGTTCCTCTCCATAATTGTTACACTACCCATCGCAACTGTGACCCCCTCCCCCTCTACTTTACATGTTGCTAAATGCCTGGTTACAGTGAGATGTACCGATGCCTCACGACGGCAGTGAGCTATTTCTTTTGTATAAATCAATATATATACGTTGGCACACTGAGACGTCATTGCATATCGTAGATGTGAAATAAAGTTATAGCCGGTATATTTCCGTTACCTTAGAGTACTAGTACTCCTTCTAGTCTTCTGCGAAACTTAGTATTTCCTCCCCCCCCCCCCTCTCAGTTCTAAAAAAAGAGAGCAACTTGAAGAAAATGTGAATATTTATCATTAGGTGTCTGGTACAGTAGGTATAAGGGTAATCTAGGTAGAACTACTCCTATATGAATAAGATCATGTTTTCTGGTTCCTTTAAACTCTGAGGAACAAAATAATGACAACATGACTTGGAAAAGTTAACCCTCTCCACAAACTTTAAACTTGAATAAAATTTCAGACCAAGATATCAAGATTTAACACCATCACAGTTCATCCTCCAATTCTTCTTGCCCTGCATCAACAATCTCAACATCTTCTTGGAAGTTGCTGCAATTTCAACATTTACATAGGTCTGTACACGGCAGCTGTGCATTCATACAGGAACATCTTCCTTTAAGACATTTGCCAAGTCTACAGCTACAGCCTGACACACTGAAGCAAAACATTTGGGACAGGTGGCTTCGTCATCCAAGTGATTATGAAGTCATCATTTTCAAGTTTCCATCCATGTCCCTTTGGTGAGGGTGCAACATTCCTTTGCTGTAATGCCGTAAGGTGAATATCAGCCTGGTAGGTGCAGCGCTTCACATGCTGGATCAGAGCATCTTTTGTTGGTGGTAAACTCTGCTCTGAGGATGGAGATGAACAGAACACCTTGTACCATGAAATTCGAGATTTTTTAGTCTCACATTTTATGACATAAATACAATTCAGCTAGAAATATGTTGCAAATTACTTAAAAAATTCCAACAGTGAGTAGGCCTAATAAAATAGAAAGATTGACCCGATGTTGCATCTCAAATAGTATAGAGAATTTTTCTTATTTGTCTTGGGGAGGACCCCCTATATTCCAAAAGTCCTAGATCCACCTCTGAACACTCAATAAAGCACACATTGAGGAAAGTACTTTACCTTTCATGATCTGTATCAGTCTTCCTCGTCAAGAATCGCATGTTGTTCCTATAACATAGAGAGTGGTACCTCACTTCGGTGCAACACAGTCTTTCCCTCTAATATGCATAAAAATGGGCTCATCTTTTTTCCGCTCGGTTGCTTGTCGAAGCAATCCTTTTATAAAATGAAACAAGGAAAGCAAATTGTTTTGCATTTTCTGTTGATCAAAATGTAAGTTTGAACAAGTAAGAACTAAGACAATTTCATTTATATACCATGTGTTTTGCTCATCTTTTGCTCAGCTTGTATGGATGAACAAAGACACATTAAATTTTTGCAAACCAGAGTCATGCAAAGAAGAATTATAACAAGTTTTTTTTTGGCAGTGCATTATCTCTTAATATTATGGTTTAAATGATACAATGGTAGCTTATATCTGTTACAAATGAAAAAGGAATCAGATGGTTGTTCATTTTGGTATAGCTAGACAGGCTGACCATAAGACCTTGCAAACCTAACCTTATTCCACTTTTGTTACACTTAGTTTTCTAACTACTTTAATATCTCTATCATTCAAATAATGGGCCACAGTAAGAAAACTATGAAGCCATATTTAATACCTAGGCTAGTGCCCCAGAATAAGAATTTGAAACAAATTGTCCATGCCTACCACCAAATAATAAACAAATCAAATGACCATGCCACTAATTATAAATTATGTTCAGGTCCAACACCGTGCCCTTTGACTTGGTTTTTACTGTATACCTCAAGAGCTCCTGACGTTGCATTATTCAACTTCTCTTAAAGGGTGTGAAGACTCGCGCACAAAGAAACGTCTCATGCCGGTAATCTGACCTAGTTTCGAATGAGGTGTAACAGAAGTGTTAGATACCACCATCAATCCCAGAAAAAAAATACACACACAGCTTGCTACCATCGGTACCTTAATTAGACATAGGTGTACAGTCAATGCATACAGCTAAGGTCAATACCCACAACACAGTGTACATAGCAGCATGGACATCTCAGGTCTAGATAGATAAAAGATAACAAGGTATCACGTTTCATTACTGTCTGCATTATGTAGCGACAAGAAGAAAACCTCAATTGCAAGCAACGGAAAGTTAACTTTTTCAATGCGCGGCACACGGTTTGGGGCGAGTCTTCAATGCCTTTAAAGGGTGTGAAAACTCGTGCAAAAAGAAACGTATAAAGCCGGTAATCTGACCTAGTTTCGGATGAGGTGTAACAGAAGTGTTAGACACCACCACCAATCCCAGAAAATACGAAAACAGCTTGCTACCATCGGTAATTAGACACTTGTCTACAGTCAGTACATACAGCTGCGGTCAATACCCACAGCACAGTGTGCAAACGATACAGCGATGGACATCTCAGGTCCAGCTAAAGACAACAAGGTATCACGTTTCATTACTGTCTGCATTTTACAGCGACAAGCAGAAAACTTCACTTGCAAGCAACAGAATGTTAACTTTTTCAGAGCGGCACTTGGTTTGGGGCGAGTCTTCAATACCTTTAACACTTCAACTATGCCACAGAAGTACTAGTAGTCGTGTAGTAATAGTATGCTTATAAGCTTACCTCCATCAAAAGTCTCTGCCTGCTGTGCCAGCTTTTCCTGCACCCAATTGCTACGCCGAATTATGTATGAGTTTCTTTTCCCACATATAATACATTGTACAGGCAATACACCAGAGCTTCTGCCTGGTTGCCTCGAACATTCCCGTCGCTTCTTCGTTTCAAATCGTATGGGGTCTCCTATGGTACTGTCCGTTTTCTTGCAGCGATGATGCGCTTGCTATTAATGCCTGTAACATGTATCGTGGAACCCCATCATATTATGCTGTTGAACACACGCTTGACATATAGTGTAGGCCTTCATCGAGTAACCCCATGTATTGGATTCGTTCGGCGATTTCACTGTCTCTGGGACTAAGCCACATTTAGCGCAGGAAGTAACTTTAGTCCATCGGATGTTAGTCAGTGCTTTGACTGCTTCAAATTTTACAGAATCTATGTGCATTAAGCACTGTAGACTTTCGTGTATCGAAGACTAACTACTGTAGCTCACGTGGGAGCCGCCATGTTTGTTGTTTTCTACAAAGCCTGCACTCAGAATTCATGGCTCATTGGACAATTCATATCACATGATACAGCTATCTCACTGGCGCACGACTTTTGAACGTAAAACGGCAGGTTTCTTAACAAACGGTACAGTATAAAAAATATATATAGTTGGATCTTTCGAGCGGCATTGCAAAAAAATTGCAGAAAAGCCAATGGAGAACTTGTGGATCATTAATTCTTCGTTTATTTATGTATTCAATGCTGTAGAGTAATTTTAGTTCTGCAATAGCTGGATTGAAACAAGCGAATTTCGACCTTCAGCTGATGGCCTACTGGGACTAGACTGTGAAGTTGCTACAATTTCACTGTTGCTTCACTTTTCACATGCAAATGAGGTCTGCCCTACCGCAGCTTCACAACGGAGAGCCCTGATTGATTACATACTGTGGGAAGCGTATTCTAGTTTGTGTTAACATATTGTTTACTTGTTGTTATTGCTCTGTGGTGAGGCGAGCTATGAATCACGCGCTATTAGAAGCGTGTACATGTTTTGTTTTGAAAGATTCGGTTTGTGGGGCTGGAAGACAGCCAAACTGATTCAAATTGGTTGAGTGCTCATTTGCATGTGCTCATCTGCATATCGGGTTGGCACTCAACCAATCAAGAGTTGGGTGAGGGGTTAGCTATAAGTTTGGACCAATCAGGTTCAAGGGCAGAGCGTGTGCCCTGTGCATCGCGTCGTAATTTTTTTATTTTCGAATCAGGGGTTTAAGCGTCTCCTAAGGACGTATCAGGGAGTTTAAGTTTATCTTCGAAGCCTATACAGACGTATAACAGAGGGCTCCATTATTTATAATCAGTATTTATGCTCGTGTATTTTAATCATCCCAAGTTATAGTTATATTCATCATTGAATTTGTATACCAAGAGTTAATAAAAAGGAACTTATAATCAAATATCCGCTTTTGAAGACTATTTATGAAGACTTTCATGTTTACGCTCGGTTTAACGTTACTAGTGTAAGGCCCGGCTTACCGTTACCAACTTATACCTGGAACTATAAAATATAAGCCTAACAACTGTATTAAAATTGATTCTCCTGCATTTTGGCACTTTTCCTGAAGGAAAATACTTGGGAAGGATTGATATAGACTCTAATAGGTTATGCCATCTTAAATAATATGAAATTTTTAAAAATCCAAAATGATATTTCTGTAGTCGTCACAATATACAAAAACTAGAATTATATGCAGTCATCATGTTAGGTCCATAAAGATGTATTTTAGAGATTTCAGAATACACAATGTGTAATACAAATATGGGACATGCTGTGCATGCCATAACCAGGTCTAAGTCTGCAACAACGCTTCCAGTGTGGGTGTGTTTAGGATTCTTCTAGATTTGACTGGTATCTCTGATCGCAGTGGATTTGGTCTGGCTTGTCCTAACTGCAACATCATCGTCCTGAGAATGGTCAGTGGGACAGGCTTTCATCCCTGGCTCTGGTAAGTGATGAAAAGTACTTCTATACAGTTCAGCTGATTCCTCTCAAACTGACCTTCATGAATATCCTAATGTATTCCAGGGTCTGTGGAATACATGTTAATCTGATATTGTCAATCCAGTACAATAGTTTAAAAGAAATCTGACTGAAATGTTATTTACAAGTAGATACACTGTTCACCTCTAAAGCATATATCCTGTCCAGTTAAAGGTTGTGCATCTAGGTTGTTACACTGTACTTAAAGACAATAATAGGAGAAGAGAGGCGGGTAGAAAGGCACATAGCATGATAAAACATTCAAGTTTGTGGCTTGGCAAAGAAAATCAATGACAAATTACCTTATTCTCCATAATTGGTGGGTAGCACTGGCTCCTGTAGTTACTATAGTAGATCTCCCATGGTAGCATCAGCATACCTCTTTCTGCAGCCAGGGTTGTGATAGGATGTGCTGTTACCTCATTTAACAAGTGAATTCCATTGACACGTCCCACACCCATTCAGAGTATTTCTCTGTGATTGCTGTAGACTTCCAACTTTCTCTGAGAATTTTCAAAAGAGCAGACAATTAATAACAGTGGGTAGGCTTAATAAAATCTTGATGCACATATGCAGGGGTAGGACATGGCATACTGTACCTTAGTGTATTATAAGACTCAAAACATTATCTGTGCAAGGTATTAACACTCAGCTGCCAGCCTGCCACTCCACTTAGCATATAGACATCACACAACATTATCTGCTACAGCTGGTTTAGGGTTAGTCTCTAAGCTACAGTTACATACAGTGAGTAGCCATTATTAGAGAGAGCCAACGTACGGAAAGCGGAGAAAAGGATGGCAGTGATGCTATGTCAAGTGAAAATACCCTGGACTGGGTCTGGTATATTTTGTGTTTCAGCAAAACTGTAAGTTACGTAAATACTGAACTTGTATACAGTATGTATCTGAAGAATTATTAGATGGGAGCAATGCAGTAATATGTGATGGAATTTGAAGGCAAAGGGTAAGATTAAGATGAACTCTGAATATATCACCTACAGTAAGTTTGACTCTATCAAGGTTTACAGTATTACAGAGCACAGATTGCTGTGCTTTAGAAACACAGTCACTGTCTGCACTGTTTCTGCAACTAATATGTTTATTGTCGCTGCCACATCACTGCATTGTTGAGGAACTCATTACGCAGGTTTAACATCAGGCTACCAATCATGCAGTCGGAGCTAGGGTTAAGTTGTGCAGGTAGATGTCTGTTCCAGTCCCCTTGCATAACATTTGAACTGTTCTGCACATATGGGTCATAAAAATTCAAATTCCAAATTGTAGACTTCCACATCTGAAATTTTACCTGAGGTGTTCTGTTGCATGTGCCAGTTCCACTAGACTAGCAAAGCTTTATGCTATAAATATGAAAAGTTAACAGTCCAAATGATGTTTTAGATGGTACTGATGAAATTTGGGGCAACCTTACTGTGCAGTATTCAGGGATGTGCTCAGGAATATTCGAGTGCCGTGCAAATTGTGCGGTAGTGTGATCCACACCCTGGGAGAGGGATCTCATGGGTGGGGTACCCCCTCCCCACTGGACAAATTTTGCACATGAAGTATGCTGAGGTGGTGCTATTTTTCCTATTCTGTGCCATGTATTCTCCCAGATTTTGGTTATGGTAAATTTGTTAAATTATCATAAAAAAAAGTGCCAGGCGGAAATGTTTAAAATACTGTTTGTGCTGGGCGGCATTCAGAACTGCTGGGCGCAGCCGTCCGGTGCCGCCCAGTGTGAGCACATCCCTGAGAATGGTTTTCATATACATGTTGATGTGAAACATTTACTCCAATCAAAGAAAAACTTGATTTTTTATGTTTAATTAAATACCATTCAATAATGTTCAATGTAAAGAACATGTTTCCATCATGATGAAAGTAGTGTTTACACCAAGTACAATCTTCGGGTATTGCAACAGTCCAGGGGCGTCAATCCGATTTGACACGTGGGGGGACGTAATCGATTCGAGTATTCCGGCCGTAAGTACTATCTAAGCGGAGCGCCACCATCGGTTGGCGCGTAGCGTACCAAGAAAATTTCAGATTTCAATACCTCCCAGATCGCTGGAGATGGCACTTGCCAGGCTGGATAGCAGCCATCTAGTTGCGTCATTTCGGGAGAAAATTACAAATTCGTCAATCAGGAAATCTGCAATAAAGTTCATGC
>KN882300.1:75922-89397 GCA_000934455.1 Apostichopus parvimensis
TGACGGGGATGGCAGCTTGAAGAATGGAGATACTGGTGTGTGTCTATGGGCTTGGTGTATGAGTCTGTAGAGAGAGAACCGTGTTCCTTGCAAATAGTCACATCGAGAAAGTTAACCTGTTGGTGAGAGTACTCAGAGGTGAATTTGATGGCGATGTGGAAAGAATTGATATGATTGATGAAGGTGAGCAGGCTATCCTCATCACTGGTCCAAACGAAGAAGATGTCATCAATGTAGCGTAACCAGATAAGAGGACGGCAGGGAGCTGTACTGAGCATGCGTTCTACAAGGCTAGACATAAACAGGCAAGCAAAGGAAGGAGCCATCCTAGTAAACATGGCAGTCCCGTGTCTTTGAAGGTAATGCTTGTCCATGAACGTGAAGTTGTTTTTGGTGAGAACCTGTTGCATGAGAACTTCGATGTCAGAGATGGGTGGACAAGGGTGGACCTTCTTGGACAGGGCTGCACACGTGGCTGCGATACCTTCAACATGAGGGATGTTAGTGTAAAGAAAAGTGACGTCGAAAGTACCGATGATGGCTGTACTGGGGATTTGGTTCTTGATATCTTCAAGTTTCCTGAGGAAATCTGGAGTGTCATGGATGTAAGACGTAATCTGAGGAACTACAGGTTTGATGAAGTTGTCCACAAACTACACGTTTTTCTGATAATTTTTGAATAATTGATAAGTGACCATTCTTTCATATTTATTCTCAAGAACTGGTATACGTTTATTATCTATACGTTATCGCATATGCTCGTATGTATCTATGAAATTACCATCAAATTTTCTAATATTTCTGTTTTATACAGTTAGAGGAAAACCAGAAACAGGAAAGAATGGAAAAATGGCAATATTTATTACTAATAAGGAAGATCAAAACTTTTACCTAATATGAACATATCACCCTGTATTAAGATAGAAATGACAGAAATATGCCAGTAGGCTGTCTTCTTACTGCTATATAACTAAAATAGACTATTGGGTTAGTGACGTATCCTTTATATTGTTCCGCAGAAATAGTAATTGAGTACTATCAATATGTTATTGCACATGTTACAATTTATCTACGAGAAATACAAACATATTTCTTTATTCTTATTTCCTTCATATATATTTGGAGGAATCAAAATGGCGGGTAAGAATGAAAAAGGAGTAGTGAAAACTTCATAAAAACAGGTTTTATTTCGAACGAGGAGAATAATCCATATAGGCCTATATAGAATTCAGATGTAGATGTAACATTACATCATAGAGTGTTGATTAAGGTATAAGTTACGAAACCCTATCATTTTATGTAACAAGCTTAAATGTAATTGCCCTTTTTATCCACGACATATTGGTAGGCGTGTACAATCTATAAGTAATTGATATGCTCGTCTTTATCTTTGAATTTACCAGCATTTTACCAGTATTTTTCCTATTTTTCTGTTCTATTCAGTTAGAGGAAAACAAGAAACGGGTAAGAATGAAACATGGCAATATTTATTTCCAATGAGGAGTAACAAACGTATATCTAGTATGAACATTACATCTTTAATTAAGATAGAAATGACCGAAACAAACTAGAAGACTGTCTTCTAACTGGTACATTGTTTTACAAGTGGATGAGTGACAAATACTTCATATATTCCCACAGAAATAGCACATGTGTACTATCAAGATATTATTGCTTATGCTACTATTTATCTACGAGAAACTATATACATATTTCTTTTTCTTATTTAATTCAACTATAGTTGGAGGAACCATTACGGCAGGTAAGAATGAATGGGAATCAGTGAAAACATCATAAAAAGAAAACAGTTTTCATTTCAAACGAGGAAAAGAACCCCTATATCTTGAATTCAGATGTAGATGAAACATTACATCATAAAGTGGTTTATTTACTGATGGAGTATTAAGTAAGGTATAAGTTGCAAAACCCTATCATTTTATGTAACAAGTGTGAAAGTAATTGCCCTTTCTATCCACGACATATTGGTATGCGTGTGTTGTCTATACGTTATAGCATATGCTCGTATTTATCTATGAAATTACTAGTAAATGTATTTTCTAATATTCCTATCTCATACAGTTAGAGGAAAACCGGAAACGGGTAAGAATGAAAAGATGGCAATATGTATTTCCAATAAGAAAGATCAAACATGTATCTAGTATTAACATCACATCTTGAATTAAGACAAAAATACACCGAAACAATCTAAAATGGTGTCTACTTACTGGTTTATTAATCAATAAGTGGTTGAGTCACGATCATTCATAATTTTCCGCGGAAATAGTAAATTCAGATATAGATGAAACATAACATCACTAAGTGGGATATTTACTGATATCATTTCGAGTAAATTAAAAGTTACCAAACCCTATCATTTCATTTATCAAGTGTAAAAGTCATTGCCCTTTATATCCACAACACATTACTATTTACTAATGAATAATAACATAATATAAATAGTAAATAATTAAATAAACATCTTATGCAGTTTGAGGAAATGCAGATGCAGGCACGAGAAACGAATATCTGCGGATAATATGTTAAGCAGAGCATTTATTGCAATGTATTTAAAGATTCAAACCTTGAATAAGACAGGAATGACCTAACAAATCTACAGGTGTCTATTTTCTGATAAAGTTTGAATAATTGATAAGTGACCAATCTTTCATATTTATTCGCAAGAACTGTAATACGTTTATTATCTATACGTTATCGCATATGCTCTTATTTATCTATGAAATAACCATCAAATGTATTTTCTAATATTTCTGTCTTATACAGTTAGAGGAAAACCAGAAACGGGAAAGAATGAAAAGATGGCAATATTTATTTCCAATAAGGAAGATCAAAACTTATATCTAATATGAACATTACACCCTGAATTAAGATAAAATTGACCGAAATAAGCTAGAAGGCTGTCTTCTTACTGTACTGCTATATAACTAAAATATTGGGTGATGACAAATCCTTCATATTTTATAGCAGAAATAGAAAATGAGTACTATGAATATGTCTTTGCACATGCTACGATTTATCTACGAGAAAATATAAACATTTTTTTCTTATTTATTTCATATATAGTTGAAAGAATCAACATGGCAGGTGAGAATGAATGGGAAGTAGTGAAAACATCATAAAAAATAGTTTTCATTTCAAATGAGGAATCTCTTATATCTAGAATTCAGCTATAAATAAAACATAACATCATAAAGTGATCTATTTAATGATAGAGTGTTTAGTAAGGTATAAGTTACCAAACCCTATCATTTTATGTATCAAGTGTAAATGTATTTGACCTTTCTACCCACGACATATTGGTATGCATGTATTATTTATCCGTTATCACTTATGCTCGTATTTATTGATGAATAAACCAGCAAATGTATTTTTCTGTTGTATACAGTTAGAAGAAAACAAGAAACATGTTAAAATTAAAAGATCGCAATATTTTCTTCCAATGAGGAAGAAAAAAAGTTATATCTAGTATGAACATTACATCTTGAATTAAGATAGAAATGACCGAAACAAACTAGGCTGTCTTCTTACTGGTATATTATTCAAAAATGTTGATGAGTGACAAATCCTTTATATCTTCCCTCAGAAATAGTGAATGAGTACGATCAATATGTTATTGCACATGCTACTTATTATCAACGAGAAATTAAATGCATATCTGTTTTCCTTATTTACTTCAAATATAGTTGAAAGAATCAACACGGCAGGTAAGAATGATGGGAAGTAGTGAAAACATCATAAAAAGCAGCTTTTATTTCAAATGAGGAAACGAACTCCTATATCTAGAATTCAGATATAGATGTAACATTACATCATAAAGTAATTTATTTACTGATAGATTGTTGAGTAAGGTATAAGTTACCAAACCCTATCATTTTATGTATCAAGTGTTAATGTAATTCTATCCACGACATATTGGTATGCATGTATTATCTATACGTTATCGCATATGCTCGTATTTATCTGTGAATTTACCATTATTTTTCTTAATTTTCTGTTCTATACACAGTTAGAGGAAAACAAGAAACGGGTAAGAATGAAAAGATGGCAATATTTGGAACCGATGAGGAAGAAAGAAACTTAAAATCTAGTATAAACATCACATCTTGAATTTAGATAGAAATGACCTATACAAACTAGAAGGTGGTCTTCTTACTGGTATATTACCAAAACATGGATGAGTGACAAACCCTTTATACTTTCCCGCAGAAATAGTAAATGAGTACTATCAATATGTTATTGCACATGCTACAATTTATCTACGAGAAAATATGAACATAATTCTTTATTCTTATTTCCTTCACATATAGTTGGAGGAATCAACATGGCGGGTAAGAATGAAAGAGGAGTAGTGAAAACATCATAAAAGCAGCTTTTATTTCGAACGAGGAAAAAAACCCTTTACATCTAGAATTCAGATATATATGAAACATAACATCGTAAAGTGGTCTTTTCACTGATAGAGTTTTGAGTATTGTAAAACTTACCAAACCCTATATATTATGTATCAAGAGTAAATGTAATTACCCTTTTAATCCACGATATATTACTATTTAATTGATGAATCATCATATAAATAATTAAATAAACATCTAATTCAGTTAGAGGAAAACAGCAGCTGGCACGAAAAACGAGTATATGCGGATCATAATACAGCATTACTTCGCTGTTTAAGAATACCCAACCCTTGAATTAGACAGGAATTACCTAAAAAATGTAAAGGTGTTTGTTTACTGATAACTTTTTAGAAATTGATGGGTGACCAATCTTATATTGTATTCTAAGGAACTGCTCTGCGTTTATTATCTATACGTTATCGCATATGCTCGTATTAATCAATGAAATTACCAGCAAATGTATTTTAAAATAATGTCTGTCATATACAGATAGAGAAAAAGGGTAACAATGAAAATATGGCAATATTTATTTCCAATGAGAAAGATCAAAACCTGTATCTATAACTTAAAGGCATTGAAGACTCGCCCCAAACCGCGTGCCGCGCTCTGAAAAAGTTAACTTTCCGTTGCTTGCAAATGACGTTTTCTTCTTGTCGCTACAAAATGCAGACAGTAATGAAACGTGATACCTTGTTATCTTTTATCTAGACCTGAGATGTCCACGCTGCTATATACACTGTGTTGTGGGTATTGGCCGTAGCTGTATGTATTGACTGTACACTAGTGTCTAATTACTGACGGTAGCAAGCTGTGTGTGTGTATTTTCTGGGATCGAAGGTGGTGTCTAACAATTCTATTACACCTCATTCGAAACTAGGTTAGATTACCGGCATGAGACGTTTCTTTGTGCGCGAGTCTTCACACCCTTTAAATTACATCTTGAATTAATATAGAAATGATCGAACAATCTAGAAGGTTGTCTACTTGCTGGACGGTATACTATTCAAAAATATTGGTGAGGGGCAAATCCTTCATATTTTCCTGCAGAAACAGTAAGTGTGTACTATTAATATGTTATTGCACATGCTACTATTTATAAACGAGAAAACAAAAAGGTACATCTTTTTCCTTATTTACTTCATATATAGACGAAGACATCAACAAAGCAGGTAAGCGTGAACGGGAAGTAGTGAAAACAACATAAAAAGTATTTTTTATATTCAAACGAGGAAAAGAACCTTTACATTCTAGAATTCAGATATAGATAAATCATAGCGTCAGAAATTGGTCTATTTACTGATTCAGTTTTGAATAAAGTGTAGGTTAACAAACCCTATCACTTTATGTATAACGTGTAATGTAGTTACCTTTTTTTCATCCACGACAGTTTACTACTTATTTATGAATAATAATAAATAAAATAATGATAAAATAATATGAATAATATATAATTAAATAAACATCTAATGAAGTTAGCGGAAAAACAGATGCAGGTAAGAGAAGCGAATATCTGCGGATCATATGTTAAGTACAGCATTTATATCGCAATGTTACGATATTTTTGGGGCAGTTTCTGAGATTACGGTAAAAGATAATACTTTGAAAGTGAAATGACACACTAAATTTGAATAAATATACGGATAGGTTAAACAAATTCGGCTATTATCCATCTGTTTTGGTGCCAGCAAGCGACGTAGCCCAACCATACCATACGATCTTTTTTTGAAAAAGTGACTATGGACGGCACAATATGTTGAAAAAAAGGAACGAAATGATTTCGGGAGAAGACGTTTAATTAAGAGCAAAATGTCGTTGCACGACAAAAGAGTTCAGTAACGTGTTGGGATTAACGTACCGAACCGAGGAGTGAATGATAGTTACGAGAAATGAAAACAAATGTCTAAAAATGATGCAATCTACTGCAGCTTCTCCCATGGACCTCCACCATGGTGCTGCTCCCCCCCCCCCCCCCCCCCCGTAGCACCCCGTCCTCAGCCATATCAGTTTAACTCAATAATAACTACTCTCCTGCGTTTCTGAACGGGTAGTACACTGTTCAAAATCTATTATTAATAATTGCAGCAATTCATAGTGGATTATCTGCATATCTGGTATGCATGGAGCATTTATCCATTACAAATTACGGTTTTATTATCTACAAGGCAGTGGAGAATAGATTCACGTATGGATTTTTATATATATATCATCGAGATTCAGACATGTTATATAGTTTTCATCAATGCGTCAAGCAATCTAAAAATAAACAATACCAGCGCCAATCAATGTTTTCCTTTTCAGGAAGGAACACGCCGTTTAGTTCAACCACATCAAGGACTTATCGCGCCGAAATACAAACCACGACCTCGACTGACGACGTCTTGGTACACGATCATTTCTTCTGTTATGAAGATTGTAATAAGTGATCTTACTTGGTGCAATTAACAATAACTTCTACATCAATCGTAATGGAAAATAAGTTATAAAGCTCGATTCGTAGCAACGTTCTGTAATATTGTATTATATTTTGTTCAATTGTGACGAAAGTTTATCATGAGCGTAAGCAGATGGAATGGTCGTCATTAAAAATAGACGTTATTATCAGAGTGTGTAAAATAACACGTAAACTTTAAATATAATATAATATGTTGGTAAAAAAATATTGCAATAAATAATATAACTGGTAATTCACTCTATGTGAAATACTTGCAGAAATCAAGAACGGTAATGTAATGAAAAGTCATCCATGAAAGTAACAAACGACTTAACTGATCAATCAGTATAACTGTGGAGTAGTGGTTTGTGAATGCATCCATTTGTAGCCCAGTTTGCTGGATTTCGTACGGTCTCTTATTTTAATGTTTTCAAAGTGTTATGAATATCTTCATACCTTTCAGAATTAAATGAGTTATGCATACGTCATGCTATTGTTCTTTTCTTGCTCTTAGGATTCTATCTCGGGCATTAATAATGATGCAATTGGTTGGTTTGTGTTGTGGTGCAACAGGGAACACAGGTGAGATAGTAACTTAAACGGTACTAATCTTTTACTAAAAGCTGCGAATTCTTCTTGGGGTAGCCTACGGTTGCATATAAGCTCCAAAGTTTGTGTTTGCGGTGGCGGCACCAGGGGATGGGAAAGGGGTAGCGTCAGTGTAGGGGTAGCAAACAGTTTGGGGAGGGCAACAAACGCACATGTATAAAATGCATATCAGGACGAAACAAGGCATGTTTCAAAGAGGAATTACACTTATATTAATGTTGAACGTATCTCAGTTTGTGCCTTGTTGGGGGGGGGGGGGGGGGGCTCCGGAAGCTCACGCGTTTTCAAATATTCCTTCTCTCGCAGCGAGTTTACACCGAGAAAGCATTTGAGAGAGAAAAATCCTATATATGGAATTTAATTCCTGTGGAAGGTGTTCCAAGCCCATACGTTGCAGTGCATTCAGGCTGTTCTCTTGTACCTTTCTTAACTTAAGCACAGAAATACATTCCAGAGGTACAATATCTATTGAATGTATTTCATTGAATAGGGGCCCCGGAAGTTGAAACATTTCGTTATCCTTATATCAAGCAAGTATAGACAATTTGGACGTTAGAAGGGAGAGTCAGTTTGGTTTTGCCACAGCCGCCACTGTGTGTATGTAGGCAGTTTTGGGAGGGTAAGGTAATTGGGGATAGGTAAAGGTTAGCGAGATGAATTAGTTACGAAGCATTTCAAGAGAAAGGTAAGGAAACTTCAATCTTTTTTATCAACCGTATATTCATTGTTTTGCATCATAATTGAAATGTACGTTTCTATTTTGCAACCATCGACATATATAAATCTAGACATCACATTACACACTGACAAAACGAATCAATAAAAAACGCATATACTTGTTCGTGTATCGTTTCCTAAGTCATATTGATTTATACAGAATATCACTGTAACGTAATAAACTCATGTAATAAACTTGAGGTTCATTCTTTAGGATTGGATGATAGCGACGGTTAAGCTTTTCTTTCATGACAACTCAGTTAAGTTGCATTATTGTTGTTATCCTGATTAGAAATTCTTTATAATTCCAAATGAGGAAGAAATGAATGTTGCATAATTACTATATACATTATGTCCTATTTCATCGTGCAATATGGCAAATTTGTTAGTGGTAAGTTCCTTCGCTGTTTACAGATACTAGTCATTTCTTTGCATGCTAGCAGAAGTAGTATCTTTTAAAAACAAGCAGAACATCCTGTGTCAGATGAATGGCCAATATAGCCTAAGCATATCCATGTTGGAACAGATAGCATTGAGTTCGGATTATCCATTAACCATGTTTATGATTGATAAACAAGGGAAACTTTATCGACAAATAAACATGGTTTATCAACTTATTTAACATTTGCCTTCCCATACAAAACGTGCGAAATATTATTCTTACATTTTTCAATAGATTGTCTCACAACACAAAGCGTCCTGTTGGGAGGTCAAGGAATCATCAGATGCCGACTATTCGTAAACAGTACACGATTCTACTGGTACGATACGAATATTGAAGGAGGCGATACTGCATTGGTCATACTGGAGAACGGACAAGTCAGCGGAACAGGTTATACGACAGGTGAATTCAACATAGACAGTGATGGCTCGTTGATTATTAACTCAGTAACGGTTCAGCACGAAAGAGTATTTCACTTGGAAAGTCTGAGCCCGAGCTTGATTAGAAGCACCAGTGACATAACAGTTATTGTATATGGTAGGTATTTATTTCTACTCCAGCGTCTCTCAGTCGCATTTGTCACGTTTTACTTACTAATTGTAATTTGTAACCCTGTTGAATATAATTTCTAACATCAATTATTGGCAGAAAAATATTGATGAAGCTAAAGCATTAATTTATAAGGGCTTCATCAGATTGACTTTAAACTATATTAGCGCTTTACGCAATGAGTTTAAAGCAATTACGATAAGAGTGATAATAACGTTGTTTCAGCATTTAAGTAAGAATGACAATACAACAGACAGGCTATGGCGAATTGCACTCTCGGAGAGAAAATGGTGTGTCAAAAAATATTACTGCTATTAATCATAGAGCAAACTGTATGCATCTGCCCCAATGACAAACTTCCTACCTTTATATTACAAAGCGAAATTGTCATCCGTTCCAGTTGTAAGAGGATAATTAGACAAATCGGGTCCTGATGTTGGTAATTCAGTTAGATATTCCGTGCAATTAATTACAATAACTTTCTTGGGCATTCACAATAACTCCAGAAAAGTAGAGTTTATGCTTTCATTTTGCAGTTGAACCAAACGAACCAATCCCGGTAATTACAGAGTGCCTGGGTAAATCTGATTGCATCATGAAAGGAAATCTAGATGGAGTCATCTCGTGTGTCCATCACAACACAAGACCAGCAGCAACAATATCGTGGTTCATGAGAGATGGGACTCACGACATACCACTGAACTCCACCACAAATCAGACACTTTCTGCAGATTTGATTACTTTTTCGGTAACTTCAGAGATGACCATCGAACCTCTTTTTGGCAATATGCAGTCATTCGTGTTACTTGTGTGCAAGTCTCACAACCCATATTCTGTGGTACAAGAATCCGAAAGCAAAGTATTGCTTGATCTCTCTCAAAATGACCCATTCGAAAAACAACCAGATCTTACAGAATATCCAGTGTACGCTCTTCAAAACCAAGATTTGGTAATAGAGTGCCCAATACTCATTGCTGCTGAAGATTCAATTGTTATGTGGATGTTCAAATCGCCTGAAACAAAAAACATTGATTACCTAATATATTCCGCTTATAGTGTTGTTCCGTCAAAGGAGACCAATGAGCAATTCAGTGTCGACAAAAGGGGTGACTTAGTCATCTCACAAGTTGGATTACAAGACGACGGGCTGTATGCATGTGTAAAAAGCACGGGAAACACCACCAAATCAGTTCTGCAAGGTGTTGAAGTAATAGGTAGGCAACGCATTTATTATTTATTGTTTCCGCCGTTTATCATATGCACTTTTTTCCAAATTGTGCAAACATTACAAAAAATATAATCTATCATAGTTTTTGTCTCTTCTTCATCCGATTCTATCAAATCAAATGTATCAACACGTGTACATTACTTTTCAATTAAACCTTGCCAAAGGTATATTACTACAGATATAAAAACAACAAGAAAAAACTGATCAAGGATAAAAGATTATAATTCCACTTTCTCGTCGTCTGCAATAAGTGTAGTTAGATTGCTGGAAAGTAATGACTGACGTGAACAACTGCTTTAATCAATATGAAAGGATGTTACGATGTAAAATGTTGTTAAGGAAAATCCTTAACCAGTTTGAAAGAAAATGTAGAGTTATTCCTCTGTTATTTGATGTTCAGCTAAAATGGAAGAAAAGAATAGTCCAAACTCATTAAAATCTAATCTCAGTAGTTTTTCCCTAACTGGAAATATTATTGATCGAATGTATTCTATTTTAACTGGCTAAAGCCTCCCGTCCTTAGGAAATTCGCCACTTTATCTGGTATGTGAAAAAGGGAAGTTCCTATTGTAATATATATTTGTCGTTGAATGCCATACACCTTGAATTCTTATAAGTCGATATTCTGAGTTTTATAAAAATTCAACAGCTTGTTAGAAATAATCTCTGTTGGTAAATAACTTAAATATTACAAAGAAAAGAAAGGAAAAAACCTTTACACATCATTTGCAGTGATGACATCATTTACTGTGTTGTTAACAGACGCATTCCCAAATTCATATTTTTACTATTCAAAGTGCTATGACGTTTTGACACAAAGATGGAAAAATCATTGCAGCAATGGTTTGGCAACTAACTCCGCCACTGGATTATTCCTCCAAGAAAAGAGCAAATATACGACATCAAAGTTACACATTCAAAGAAAAATAAATTACAATTCTTAAAACTTCATACATTATTGGGTGTCTCGCACAGTTACGGATACTATTTAGTTTTTGTAGGACTAAAGAATGCTTTATCACTGAAATCGATACCACATACGGCAGATGATGTTTTAATCGAATGGTTGCCTGTTAATATGCTGGTTTAGAGGATTTTAGGTAGCTCATTAATTTGGGAGATATCTCATTGTAAATGTACATCTTTTAGCAAAGCATAATCTATTATTACAAACCAGATATGAGCATATTCTATGTCTATTATGATTTGTTTGTTTAGAGTACATGGTCTAATTCGTTGTGATATAAACCTGTTTAATGTTGTAGCAACCTGTTTCCAGATAGATATGGCCAGATATATTTTGCTGGTTCTAATTTGCTTTATCAATCATGCAATGTAATTCATTGGCATGGACGATATGCTATAAAGGAAGCTTTGGTGCAGGCTTGAACAGGATTCGGCATTGTGATGACATATAGCTTTTTTTCTTCTTTTTTATTTACAGTTCAACCTACACCATCAACAGTCTTAGTTGAAGGTTGCAAACTTTTTCAACCATGCAATCTCCATATTACCGAAACAAAAACCATTACATGTAAAGTGAATGGAGTTCATCCTGAGGTGGAGCTCATGATAAATACCCTTTCAACCAATCTTGCTGTAATAAAAACTGAGGTATCAACCTATGAAGACGAGGGGCTGTTTTACACTAGCATTCATGGAGACGTGATTGTGGTGGACGCTAGCTGTCAAGAGAATGGGACTATCGTTTGCCAAGCTCTGGGGCCGACTGCCTACATATTCAAATCAAATGTTTACATCACAATATCATCTCGTAAGCATTTGTTGTTCTATAGTCGTTATTTCAATGTAACTATACTATTAAGCAGAAAGCTTTGTCATTCCTTGCGACAATTTCTATTAATTTGTTGAAGATATTTGGATATAACCTTTATGTGTACTATCAAGTTTATCATAGCTTTGATTTTGGAGTTATCATGTTAAATGTTAAGACTTTTATACCGAAAAGGACATTTGATCTACATAACTAGAACTTCAAATGTTCGATTGATAGTCGGTACTGTCAGGTTTCAGAACCAGCTAAGCCCAACCCCAAAGTTAAATTTCTATTACCACATTATAAGTGGTTGTAAGCTTGTGGTGTAACTTGGCCACATCATAGTTTCCAGAAACTACTCCTTTCTTGCTATCAAAGACATCCACTGTGCCCTCTTGAAATCTTATGACACTGCACTGTGGCATACGACTACACAGTGTGCACTGCACTAGAAGTACGTCGTAACCAATGACACGAAGATGTAAAGTATTAGGAAAAGTGATACCTTCCAACCAACACAAATTAAACTCAAAACAAATATTGCTGAATTTCATTCTCTGTGCCCTATTCGTAAAACTACAAATAGCATAATGTGACACAGGACTACCAGTCTGACTTCAATAATACGGAAGGAATATTAAGCCAGAGGACTAGCATCAAATTACAAATGAAAGAGAAAACTGGCATTTTATCCTTGCCAAAAGCAACAGGATTATATGAGACAGTGATGAAGTGGCGGGGTTTTTTTCTCGACGTTTTGGCTTGTAATCACTCCCGGTATAATTCAAATGATACGTGGTAGCGTATAATTTCATACTGTGTAGTTATTGGCACAACCTTGCGTTTAGTTCCGGGCGCCCTACATGGGGGATCGAATCCAAGGAGACCAGGCTCACACCCTTTACTTTATTAAATGCTGGATTCCCCACTGGTTGTCATTGATGAACTTCTTGTTTCGCAGATGGGGAAAAGTGTCCTCAGACTTCGGCTGCTCCTTTTCCTCCTGGCAAAGAAGTAAAGACCAGCCCAGCAGCTACAATATTTCTGACGATCGCTATAACATTTTATAACTTTTTTTCTGTATTGGTAAGTTTGCGATTGTATTACAAGTTGAGTCAAGTCATATGATTTTTTTGCCGCCAATTGCAAGTCAAACTTCCAACTTTTAAGTCACACTATAAGTATAGGCAGTATAGGCACAGCCCAAGTAAATATGCCTAATTTGTGAAGTAATATGGCTCCGGTGGATGACTTGCATCAGTGTAGTTCAGCTGCATTGATATCTAACAAAAGTAATAATCAAGCAAGTA
>KN882300.1:124128-135664 GCA_000934455.1 Apostichopus parvimensis
AAATTCCTGGTGTCAATAGCTGAACAACCACCTGTGGAGTTTCAAACTCTCCCTTGGATCTCTGCTTCATTCTCTCGGCGAGCTGTCTGAAATTCCTTCGGCGCGTAGTTGTTGTCTGACACATCATGCGTCAGCTACAGAATTCTGTCGGAGCGTAATCAACCTAACGTAATTGTGCGTCACCGACTAAAATCAAGCGCCGAGTTAACTCAAACTTCGTAGGTCACCTGAACAAAAACCTTTGTGCAGAATCTATAACATCTTCGTGCTTCAGCAACTCTTCTCAATCGGTGCGTAAAAATTAGAATCTTATTGCGTCAATGGCTTAAGTTCCTCATTTCGAAGCCGGCTACACCTATCTGTGCTTCACCAGTTAATTTCCCTCCGAGAGTTATATTCTGAAACTCCTGGTTTCAACAGCTAAACAACCACCTACGAAATTTCAAAATCGCCTCGGATGCCTGCTTCATTCTCTCGGCGAGCTGTCTGAAATTCCTTCGGCGCGTAGTTGTTGTCTGACACATCTTGCGTCAGCCACAAAATCCTGTCGGAGCGTAATCATTTTAACGTAATTTTGCGTCACCGACTAAAATCTAGCGCCGAATTAACTCAAACTTCGTATGTAACCGGAAACTTTAACATCTTCGTGCTTTGCCGACTCTTCTCAATCGGTTCGTAATTATTTCAATCGTATTGCGTCAACGGCTAAAAGTCCCGCATTTCGAAGTCGGCTACAACTATTTGTGCTTCACCGGTTATTTTCTCTCCGCGAGTTATATTCTGAAATTCCTGGTGTAAATAGCTAAACAACCATCTGCGGAGTTTCACAATCTTCCTTGGATCCCTGGTTCATTCTCTCGGCGAGCTCTCTCAATTTCCTTCGGCGCGTAGTTGTTGTCTGACACATCATGAGTCAACCGCAAAACTCTGTTGGAGCGTAATCAACTTAACCACCTAATTGTGCGTCCCCGACTAAAATCAAGTGCCGAGTTAACTCAAACTTCGTAGGTCACCCGCCTGAACAAAAACCTTTGTGCAGAATCTTTAACATCTTCGTGCTTCAGCAACTCTTCTCAATCGGTGCGTAAAAATTAGAATCTTATTGCGTCAATGGCTAAAGTCCCGCATTTCGAAGCCGGCTACACCTATTTGTGCTTCACCGGTTAATTTCCCTCCGCGAGTTATATTCTGAAATTCCTGGTGTCAATAGCTGAACAACCACCTGTGGAGTTTCAAACTCTCCCTTGGATCTCTGCTTCATTCTCTCGGCGAGCTGTCTGAAATTTCTTCGGCGCGTAGTTGTTGTCTAACACATCTTGCGTCACCCACAAAACTCTGTCGGAGCGTTATCAACTTAACCTAATTGTGCATCAACGACTAAAATCAAGCGCCGAGTAAACTCAAACTTCGTAGGTCACCTGAAAAAACTTCGTGCAGAATCTATAACATCTTCGTGCTTCAGCAACTCTTCTCAATCGGTGCGTTATTATTTGAATTTTATTGCGTCAACGGCTAAAGTCCCGCATTTCGAAGTCGGCTACACTTATTTGTGCTTCACCGGTGAATTTCCCTCCGCGAGTTATATTCTGAAACTTCTGGTGTCAAAAGCCGAACAACCACCTGCGGAGTTTCACAATCTCCCTTGGATCCCTGCGTCATTCTCTCGGCAAGCTGTCTCTAATTCCTTTGGCGCGCAGTTGTTTTCTGACACACCTTGCGTCAGTCACCAAACTCCAGGCGCGTAGCCAAGGGGAGGGGGGAGGGCGAAGGGGGCGACCCCCCCCCACCCTTGAGCATATTTTTTTTGTATGTTTTTATGATATTGCTAGTAATTTCAAGCTTAGATGCAACCTACAAGGTCTTGGAAGTGCCATTCCCAGCGATCTGGGAGGCATTTTCAGCCAAAATTGTCTTGTACGCTTCGCGCCAACATATGGTGGCGCTACCCTTAAATAGGTTTCAATGCAGAATCTACGGATAGTTTGCCTACAAGTTCGTTCCTCCCTTGCAAAATTCTGTTGGAGCGTAATCACCTTAACCTAATTGTGCGTCACCGACTAAAATCTAGCGCCGAGTTAGCTCAAACTACGTAAGTCACCAGAAAAAATGGTGCAGAATCTTTAACATTTTCCTGCTTCACCTGTTGTAGTCCCATATATCGTATTCGGTAAGACATAATTTTCCTTCACCGGTTAAATTTCCATCGCGAGCTATTTTCTCAAACTTGTGGTGTCAACAGCTCTACTAATAGCGTACTTTTCAAAATCTCCGTACGTTGCCGACTCCCGAGAACTGTTTCAAGATCTTCGATGTATTATTGCCTCTTCTTGTATCACCCGCCAAATTCGTGCGGAGCATATCCACTTAAACCTAATCGTGCATCTCTAACTAAAAATACGCGCCGTGTTAACTCAAAATTCTTCACCGGTTAAATTTCCTCGTTGCGCAATTGTTAACATCTTTGTGTTTCACCGGCTACAGTCCATCGGTTGGTAAGATTGTGAGTCTTAGTACGTCATGACTATGTTCCCTCAGTGCGTATTCGGCTACACGTTATTGTAAGTCATTGACTCAAATATATCTGTGCGTAGTTGTGTCTAAGATTTCGTTCGTCACCCACAAATATTTCTCGAGGAGTTGTTATCGCAAACTCAGTATGTAACCGGGTAAGTTTCTTTGATGCGTCCTTCGCTAATCATTCACGCGACACTGACTAAATTTCTTTCGCAAGTTAGTGTCTCCATTTGTTTTCACTAGCTAAACATTCTCTTGCGTAGTTATATTCTGAACCTTCGTGTGTCTCAGGTAGGATTTTTAGCTGTATGTAGTCTGTTAAACATTCGTTCCTTAACGGCGACATTACCTCAGCACGTAATTGTGTTAACTGTTTTTTCGTCACCGGCTAAATGTTCTTGTCAAATTGTTGTCTTAAACTTAGTGCATCAACAGGTAAATTACTGCGTAGCGTTGTCGATTGCAATTTCGTGGGCAGTTGCTAAGTTATGTCGGTGCGTAATCGGTCAAACCCAATGTGCGATATAGGCTAAATTCCCTCATCGATGACTGAAATCGCTCAGTGCATATTGCTACCTAAGTCCTCGTTCGTCACAATATATAGTTGTCTCACTTTCTTAGCGTCGCCTGCTAACTTATTCCGGTGCTTAGCCAGCTACACCTAGTAGCGCTTCGCCGGTTAAATTTCATTCGCGAGCTGTTTTCTCGAATATCTGCTGTTAATAGCTATATACAGCCACGAGCGGATATCTAAAAGACTCCGCGCTTCACCAGTTTCATTATAAACACGAGTTGACTGAAACTCTTTCGGCATGTAACTGTTGTTGTTCTTGCGTCCCACGCCAAATAATATTCAGAGGCTAATAACCTGAACCTAATTGTTAATCTATGACTAAAATAGCGCCCCGTGTTAACTCAAAATTCTTCTGTCACCAGTTAGTTTTCCTCGGTGTGGAGTCTTTAACATCTTGCTTCACCGGCCGTCAATGTGTAGTCGGCTACACGTAATTGTGCGTCACTAAAATTATTTTGTGCGTGGTTGTGTCTAGGTCTTCGTTCGTTACCGACAAAATTCTCTAGACGAGTTGCTGTCTTCACTGAATTTCTCGATACGTAGTCTATTAAACTGTTGTTCTTTACCGGCGACATTTACTCAACAACCTTTGTGAGTATTGGTATATCAGCCTTCTTGCTTCTCTGTTATATATCATCGTGGCGCAGAATGCTACCTCTTTTCTTGTAGTCTGGTAGACCACTGTGCATAGTTGTGAACGGCTAATATTTAACTGTACGTAGGCCTACTTCCTTAAGACTTCCTGAGTCACCGGCTTATTTCCCTCAGTCGGTCAGTAGTCGGTTCAACCTTCGTCCATTCACCGCCAAACCCATGAGATATCTTGTAGTATGACATTAATGCAAGAACTTGTTTTCATACATCTCATTCATAGCATGCACTCTCTCCGTGCGCTGTAGTTTAAGTCTTTCGTGCACCACTTTTTGGTTAATTCTTACGGAAAGGTGTCCCAAATTTTGTACCCGTTAAATTTTCTCTATATTTATTGTCCGTTGAACACTTGTGTTAAAATTTCTTGCGTCTTAATTCTTTCGATGCGTCATCTTTGAGTATAGACGAACACGATGCAAGAACGCACATTGTCAACATCGTACGTTTGTAGACTCGCTAGTGTACTGCCTTATTATTTTTGTGTGCATTAAGTGTTCCAGTCATTAGTGTACGGAGTGAGTTAAATATCACCCTCAAATGTGTCATACACCTAGACAACAACCCAACCCTATTTCATAATTTTCAGCAACACTCCCGAGCACCACTAGCGACTTTTTACACCCCGATACACACAGAGATTACAGTCAGTTCTGTAAATCGCTAAGTTTTGTACCACAGTGAAAACTGGATCGTGTCGATAAATATGTAGACTAGTGTGCTATAAGGTTTATAGTAAGAACTGAGAATATGCGTAATCCCAACAAATCCAGTTTCAATTGATGTATTTAATATGTTATCATACAATTATTTCTTCCAGTAATACGTGAAATAAAAAAAAAGAAGATAAACTGAAGTAGTTGGTGCACGTGATCACAACATTTCACACTGATAAAGCAAACAAGCATTCAAAGGAAACATCATTTTACAAGCATTTGATGCAAGTAACAGCAATGTCCACAATATTCAGGTATTTTGAAAAAGCCCGATGGCTACAGAGGTTAAGCTTAATAATGCTGCCTTATTTTCATTAGATTGGTAAACAAATGGAATTAACCAAGAAAGGAAAGTTATTACAAGCATATGGTGTACTGTACTGAAGGTCATCCGACTCAAATTTCCAATTTACCGTTAAGGCGTTGGAAGGTTACAAGTGGAGTGGATAAACATGAAACCTTCTCTCTGACATTCACCGTCACGAGTTAACTGGAACCTCCCGAACGACCGTGCAGCCAGTCCGCTTCGTAGTCATCGGCTTGCCTTTGGGGTCTGGGTCAGATCTGATAGACGCGACCACGATGAGGGACAACCGAGAAAAGTGGAGGACATACGCACTTCCAGTCTCCTTTAGAGGGACTCCTTCATGGAGCGTTAGTGACGTGGACATCGCTCTAACGTCATGTGCCCGTGGGCAAGGCAAAAGAGCCTCCGGCACTGATCTCGATAAACCAGCGTGAATCGCATCTTGGACTCGCGGGAGTACGGTTCGGGCGAGATCACGAAGAGTGCTGTGCACGCCCATCAAGGGCCGGGTCCGGTGAAGGTACCACTTCACGGAGTAGACCTAGAAGATAGGCGCCGGCAAGAAATCCACCATTTTGGTCTTCATCAGGAAGCATGGATTAGAACCCGTGTGGTTCAAATCTCAGATGTCCCGGCAGTACCGACGCCGAGCTGAGGCTGTCTCGAAAAGGAACGCCGTCCCCTTAGACAGCTCCAACAGAGGGCAGTAAGACAGGGGTTCAAAGAGGGGTAGACGCCAAGAGGTATAGGACCGCTTGCATGTCCTTTAATCCATGGCACGGGCCAGGAGAAAAATAGATCTGGCCGACGAAACAGTAGCGCCCCTTGAAATCCCTCGATGGATAACATCATTATCGGTCCGATAACCCTTGACGGTGTTGACCTGCTTCCCCGCCTCAAGCATTGCCGCTCAAAAGACAGCTGCCGAAGACGGAGGATCCTGGTGATCAGCACACTATTTTCGGTACACTCGGAGTCTCGAATCGTACAGGCGAAAGTCGGAATGTCGCCTGCCGTGGGATCCCAATGTGACAGTTTACTCCCAAAGGCCTTCCTTCGGAGGGAAATCATGTCAATTGCCTCGGAACGAGGTGGCTCCCGGTGATCGTGAACCCTGCTCCCGCCTTGGAAAGTCAGGAGCGACGGAAGGATTCTCCGCGACGACCAACAGTGGGTGGAACCACAGCAGAAGGGGGCGATCAGGTAAACCCGACAGCCGGGCACCCGAGCCTTCTCCAGCGCCTTCTCCAACGGAGCAAACGGGGAAAAGCGTACACGTGAATATGGGTCCAGTCGAGGGCCAACGCGTCTACGGCCTACGCATCGGGGCTCAGGACACGAGCCACAAAGCGGGATAAATTGAAATTACGAACAGGTGTATCTCGGGGACGCCGAAACTTTGAAGACCGCAGCGCGGAGAAGATCCGCGTATAAAGGGACCACTCTGTCGGTGAGACCTGATGGACCCTGCACCACCGAAAGAAATCCCATGTCAATCTCCAGGGCGAAATGATCTCCTCCCGCCTTGGCGGTTGATGTAGGATACTGCCGAGGTGTTTTCGCATTAAACACGCACCAGGCGTCCGTACACCCTCTGTCCCAGGAACTTCAACGAGCAGAACACCGCTAGCAGCTCCAAGACGTTGATGTGGGTCCCTCATAACTCCTCTTCCAAAACATGGACCAGGGACACGTCTGGTGCATGTGCTCATCATCCCCGTAGGCTCGCGTCCGTCGTGAGTGTGTAGGAGAGGGAACCGGTCGGTAACGTCACGCTCTTAAACATGTTGGCTTCGTCGCACCACCACTTGAAGATCTGGTCCAGGTGCGGAGCCGGGGTACTAAGACAATCAGGTCCCTTAACTTCGGGCGAAAAAGGGCGAGGAGGTGGAACTGGAGAGGTCGCATGCATTACCAGTATAGAGGAACTAGGTCCACCAGGTTTACCAGATAGCCCAAATGAAACAGCCACCCTCGGGCAGGTAATGGGCCGAGGCGGCGTAGCAAAAACAGGGCCCTCCTAACTGATTGTTCCTTCTCGCGGGTCGAAAAAGCCAGACCCCTGCATAGATCTATGTCCACTCCCAGGTAAGTCACTTGTTGTGACGGGATCAAAGACGATGTATCTATGTTGATCAACCACCCTAACGAAGATGCCACGTCCAAGACATTCCAGGCGTGGGAAACAAGGGCTTCTCGAAACTTCGCCACATTCTACCGATCGTCTTGGTAGACGAAATTCAATCTGTTGAAGGCTCGGGGAGCAGTGGACAGGCCGAATGGAGAGGCCGTGAACCGGTAAGAAGCCCCGTTGTAATGGAACATCAAGAAGGAACAGTGGTCACCAAAGACCGGAACGTGAAGATACGCGCCATGGAGATCGACTTAGCAGGCCCACAGGTAGGGCGACAACATGTTCAGGATCAATGGGAGTGTCTTCAACCGAAACCGTGGAGGCGGCTGAAGTGGTTCAGCGGCCGTAGGTTGAGGATGGGTCTCCAACAGCCGTCCTTCTTTGAAGTTAAAAAGAAGGTCGCTGAGAACGGGGCAGGGTATCGCCAGACATAATGGCGATGGTACCTTATCGGAGAAGGGCCTGAACTTCGTTGTGTGGGGCCTTTGCCTTGGCCCGATCTGGCGGAATCGGGGTGAGCCGAAAAGGAGGCTGGTGGCCGGGAGGTGAATTCCAGTCGGTACCCGTCCTGGATCGTTGATAGGATGTAGTGGTCCCCTGTGACCCTGTTCCACTCGCAGGCAAATTCCCCCCCCCCCAACCAAGGGGGCCGGCACAAGGAGGTCCGGGCCCGACGAGTAGCCATTTGAAAAGGGACCACCCCTCCCCTGCCTCTACTAGTACAAGAATGGGTCAGATTTGTCGCATTGCGCCCACCAGGCTGTGATGAACTCTGCGTTGAGTTCTTCGGTCGGGATCGTCGAGTTCCTACGGCGGCTAGTATAGGCCTTGTGAGAGCCTCGATCGCTCGCAGGTGGCTTCGCGACTCCCTCGCGAAAAGGTTCAAAGTGAGGAGGTTCCGTGGTTTTACGGCGGTTATCTCTTATCACTACGTCCTGCTCAACGAACGACTGGAGCAAGCATCCGAAAAGGTCCGATCCAGAGAGGGGGCGGCCATAAGTGCGACGGCAGTGATGTCTGACTATCACAACAGTGTCAGGACGTCGCGCCGACGCAGAGAACCGTTTGAAGGGCCACACGTGAAAATTGGTCACTCGAACGCCCGGTACAGTAGTTGGACTGTATAGGGATCTCGGGGTGTAGAGGCTATTAGGAGCCACTCCGAGATAGGGAGTTGAAGTGCCGAAATCTTAAGGCCAAACCGAGCCGCACGGTCAAAACTCCTGCGGTCCTCTTCGGATTGGTGGGCCAAGGAGGGAACCAAACGACAAGTCGGCGCAGCGCCCTCCCTCCAATTAGTTGTGCGAGGTTGTCGCAGTAGGATCAGGCCATTCCACGTCTCCTGGGGCACCAGAGGGGAGCGGATAAGTGAGTCTTTTTGCTCTTGGCTCACTCGTATTAGCCCGTCGAGGTCACGTGGATACGCTGACCAGGCTTGGTCTGCCAAGCAGGTAAACCGGTCCCAAACCTCTCCGTCTATGTGTAGGGAATGGGGAGGCTGAGGTTGTCCTCGTCCGGGCCCGAACTCTGAGCAAAGTGCATCTGGCGGGCTGGGCTGCAGCGGGAGGATCCCCAACGATTAGCTCATGGATCAAACGTCCGTACTCCTGCTCCGAGAGGACGTCCCCATTGGGCTCGAATAAAACCACTTCTAACTGTCCCCTCAGTGGGGACCCTGGGAGGAGACGAGGAGGAGCGTCGTTATTTCTGTTAGAACGAACGCTACCCGCGTCCGTAAAAAGTCCTAGGGATGGACATTAATTTCCGGTTTCCGGATCGGAGAAGGAGCAGTTAGAGCTGTACCAAGGCCCCGGTGGGGCGTGGTTGGTTCACAGGGAGGACGAGACACTACCTGCGAATGAGCAGAGCCCATCTGAGGGCCCTGGCAAAGGGCATCGTGAGGGGAGAAATCACCGAGAGGTTCTCAGGCCGTTCCGACGAGTGGTGACAGGAGGAGTGTTTACTTGTCAGACGGAACTCCCGTTACCTTGATAAGGACGCAGAAGAGTCCGTTTTCTGCTTTCCTCCCTCTTCTTGAAGGGGACCGACCTCTAGTTTCGGCACGGTCCTGGGAAGGATCCGAACCTGCGGAGGACTGCTTCACCGGGCGTCGATTCGTAACGGCCCCGATAGCGTCAGAGGTTAATGGCGGATCCA
Organism: Apostichopus parvimensis; assembly: GCA_000934455.1. Taxonomy (NCBI): domain Eukaryota; kingdom Metazoa; phylum Echinodermata; class Holothuroidea; order Aspidochirotida; family Stichopodidae; genus Apostichopus; species Apostichopus parvimensis. Next base: position 133,179 of record KN882300.1, read on the forward strand.
ATGGCTTATTTCAAAGCTATTCTGGTGTAGTACGTGGGGCCCCTAGGCCTGGCACTAACACAGCCCCTTGTGAAGAAGGGCCAACCTGGGCCGAAACAAGGGGCCTCCGTGAAATGAAGCCCGCTAGTGCTACCGTCAATACAGGGGAACTCCGCGAAGGGTCGGCCAGCGTGGCCGGAGTCGTGGGAGTCTCTTTACTAGACGCTCCTGTCGCTAGCGTCAGCGAGGGTGCTACCGGTAGAGGCGGGGGAGGAGGAGGTGGAGGTAAAGAACGACCGGGCCCAGACATTCCAATGGGCATGTAAGATCGCCTAGCGTATGGACACCACTTGCTTCGATCTGAAAGAACAAAAAAATACAAACGTTATTAGACAACGGTACTGACGTACTACTTTAAAATAATGGGAGGTAAAACCTCAGCAAACAAAGTCTCTCGGCCGAGAGGGAGGAACAGGCGGTTCCAGACCCCCTGGTCTTGTCCCCGTATGTCTCCCTAGGATACATGAGTGGGGCAGCAGTCCAGATCAAAGTAGAGTAACGTAACAACCACACCTCTAGGAACTTCCTTTTAGGAGTTATAGTCAAAAATTACCGTGAAACCTTCCGACGGACTAAGTCCGGGCCCCTCCATGACTGGAGGGAGAGACCATGAGACTCCCGGAGAGGCCTATCTTGGGGGCCACCCTAGGGTAACCTCTAAGCCAAAACGGAGCCCGGAGAGTCCAAGGATGAGGTAGGGTGGGCCCAAACGTTAGAACCACCACCTCCAAAACTCTCTGAAAGAAGGCCTCCCAGTTCCACCGTAGAAGGGCGTGGCCCTTCGAAACTGTGCCTGTGGGTAGAAGACAAGGCCACATGAGAAAAAAATCATCGATACCTTCCCAATAGACATGTTACGAAAACATAAGGGAGGGGGAAACCCAAAGGCTCTCCAAGGCCTCCGTAGGAAGTAAAGGCTTCTGTGGCCAAATCCAACCGGGTAAAGTTCTGAAGCGCGCGAACAAAGTTTACGTGACCTAGAGCCCCTGCACTGAGACACAGTAGTGCTAGTGCTACTCAGCCTAAGGCATATGCACATCAGTGAACATACGAAACCCGAGCCTACATACAGCACGTACAACGGAGCTAAACCACGGACCGAAGGGCCCGAGTAGAGGGAACTAGAGGGAACGACGAACTCCCAAGGAAAACAATTTGGAGGGAACTCACCGGAGCACGCTACGGTGCGGTCGAACATAAGGGCAGGCAAAGACCCTTCCCCGACGTACTCGGAAGGACCCCGCCATCCCCGAGGTGGAAAGCGGGGTCCCTAAGGGATTAAAATGGAGCAAACTCACCAAATCGGGAAGGAAATGGCTTCCAAGTGAGCTGAACGAGTGCTAAAATCACTCCCAAAACCTCCGATGTTGACTTGCTCGTAACAGTGCAAGTCTCAGGAAAAGAATGATCAGGCCAAGGCACCGGATCTGGCCAGATAGAGCTGGCTAGACCGCTTGCCATTGGCAGGCTACGGTATAGTTGGTGGTATTTTATAGTGAGTTGAGCCCCGATGGCGCGGGACAATGCATAACGGTATATTGTCCAGAAGGTAAGGAGTTCCCGATGTATAGATCGACAAATTCTTTGAGGGTAATGATTTCTTACAAAATAACCGGTCATAAATAAATGAGGGAGCTACTCACACGATGGGTCGGTTCAATAAAGAAGGCGCTCCAACCTATTTAACGATCACCGGTTCAAATATGATGAAGCTCTTATTTATGGTTGGAAAGGATGTGAAAATAGTATCACTCGCGGTGTCCAAATATCCCAATAGCGTGGTCTAATGTCCATTTTTGGTTTCCCGAAAGGGAAAACTATGGAGTCACTCTTACCGACCTTGAAAATTTGTAAGGGGGCCGCGGTTTGAAAAGTCAGCAATGACTATAACGGGGATCGCAAAGTAACTATTATGGTTAGATTCGTCCAGCACAGCAACATACGGAGTCGATGTACTCAAGCCGAATACTTCGTTGGTACAAATCCTTTGGCCAGCGACGGCGAGACCGTAATTTCTCAGAACGGTTGCTATTACTAAACTCGTACTGGGTCTGCACTGTATGTCAATGTTAGAAGAAAACATTCAACAGATAGAATAACATTATAAATGGAACATTCAAATTGTACTTGGTACTATTAAATTAGTAAATGTTGATAATACTTTGTATTCAACATGTCTTTAAATGTTAAAATATGTTATGTTTGATACAGAAAATGTTAACCCCCTACACAATAGTCCATGCACCTGAAGTTTTGTGGAATAGCCCATTATGATGATAGGGGTAACGTAAGTTGGCTTTCAAAAAACGAACCTGGGTATATATCTATAACGCAAACAACTGCTTGTACGGCAGTATCAATGTTTCTGTACAGGGAACTTAACACTACTATCAGTTTCTTAAGTGATTTCCAGATGACCATAAAACTATCATATTGCTAAACGTGGC
>KN882300.1:190977-201277 GCA_000934455.1 Apostichopus parvimensis
AAACGGTACGTACGGTTGTATGCATGATTTGTAGGGAAATTATTAAACAAACATAAAATTGTAAGGCGTGAGGGCTTAAAGTTCCTTGTAAATATGCATATACCCCCCCAAGAAATGAAAGGAGAAAAACAGAAAAATTAACAAAAGGCTGATATACCCCAACCCTCCCGCCGCCTCCCGTCCATTCCTTTCTCCAAAACGATTCAATCAGCAAATAAATAAACAACAATAAACAAATTAAAATGTAAAAAGACAGGAAAGATTAACAAAAGAAAAGGAGTTGTACAGCAAACGTTTTTAAGTCGATGGCGTACCAATTAGTGTTCTGGATTAATAAATGTAAATAAAGCGGTAATGTTTAAATAGATGGCGGGCTTCCACAACTCATCCTCAAATAAAGTTTACACCCTACAAAGCAGCCGCAAGTGCTTTTCGCAGTAGGGGGGGGGGGGATCTTATTATCAATGATAGGCTTAATTGTAACGATATATCATACAAAAATTGCATTTCCATGAACGAAAGAATACATGTCCTACGCTTTTATACTGAACAAAGAAGCACATTCCGAATTGAATTTCAAATATTATGCAGTATTGTAGTGAATTACCAAAATTTATGATGTTGCCATCGTACGCCGTTAATCTGTTCTCTGAGCTCCAAAGCCGAAATGCGAACCACAACAGATAGATTTATGGAAGGGATCATGCGTAAAGGTCCTCTGCTTCAATATAATATGGATATTTCAAAGACATTGTAATGGTTGCAATATGGCGTTGAGAAAAGCTTGTAGCTAAACTGATCTCGTTTAAAATATCTACAGCTCTTAATTGTTCACTAATCAAATCAATTCATACAAATACCTCATTTATACGACAAACTAAATGTTCCCTTAATAGTAAATAGTAAGTTGACTAATCATTCATAGATAAACCTGGCTTCTATCCTTACATCTATTATATATAAGTAAAATGATACATTAATGCTTGAACAGAAATTCTAGTCTACAATTAAGGATCACATGGAGCATACATTCAACCAATCAAGGGTAGCTGTGGGGCAATCACACCTAATTTAGGCTGGTGTTACACCCCTTGAGGGTGTTGGAGCGGTGGGGTTTGCGGTGGGGTTTCTTGGTTAATATTTCATTACTTGATGGTGTTAATAGATATCGAATCGGAAAGAATAATTCCTTTCCTGACATTTATTGTAATGCTTCCAAGTCTCTGCGAAGGAATTTCTCACAATTTAAACCCGGTGAATTCGTCACCCCCCCCCCCACCACTCCACCAGGGCTACAAACAAATTCCGGTGAAATAAAACCAAATCTCTCTGAAAAGTTACATGTGTGTATGTTTCAAAGCGCTATTCGAGAACAAGAATATCGTAACCTCCACAGATCCAGAACACCAGGGCTAAAAAAAATCCCAAGGAATGATCCTCTTAGGAAGAAATAACACCGCTGCGTAAATAGTCTGGTAAGGCGGATCCCAACGAAAATAAAATAACCTTGCACCCATCCGCCAAAGACAACGTTTAACAATCAAAATATTATTCACTTTCTTAGTTAAGTACAGTGACAATGAAATTCGTCTCTTCATACACCCCCACCAAATGGTAAGTTAAGCGAAATAATATTGGTGGGGGGGGGAGGGGGGCTGTTGCTCCTTGCTATACGCCACTTAAATATTTCAAAACGCTTCAATGTCTGAGGGTTTGGCCCTCTAAACCCCGCCTGACCTCTTTAGAATATATTTGACGGTTAAGCAGTTAACATGTTGATTCTTTTAATGTAAATCAATGGACCGGTTATCGAGATCCTGAAGTTCGTTTGACCAGGGAGTTGTTCCATAACAACTCCCTGATTTGACCGCTCTGATATTTGCTGCAGACGCCAATGAATCGCTAGCAAAAAACAGAGGGGAACGTTAAATTGTCATGTGATGTACCGTATGACACGCCTCTTAGACATGTCTATGTCTAAGCTAGTGAAGTTAAACAAAGCTGCCAGTATCTAAGCCTTGTCCGTCGCCAATATATGGAGCAACTTATTTACCTCAGACATGACTTTTTTCTGCATGTTTCTAGTTACCACCATTCCGTCTGCACCATAGCAGTCAAGGCACTGATGTATATAGTGACATGGATATACAACGGTTTTATATACTTCTAAATCTAAATTTAAGAACGGGATAATCCTTCTAGTTTCAGTTTCAAACTTCTGATTGACAGGTTTTGAATTTCACTTGTTAATGTTGTTTGATATTCTTCCCTATCGTGAGGTTTCCTTTAAGACTATATGCTGTCGGGAAACGATGCTTTGAAAACGAGCTTGTTGCCGCCAATGTTACATGTATAACTCACAAGAGAGTGAAAACGGCTGTTTACATTTATTAGCAAATGCACTGCCTGTAAACTATGAAATGTATCTCAACAGAACAACCTCACACACACACACACACACACACGCACGCACACACACCAACTATAAGACTTCCCTTTGAATATCAAAATATATAAATTCTCCCCATTATTTCTAATATTTATATTCCACAGCCTCAAATACGAGAGCGCAACCCTCTAGCTTCATTATGAAGAGAGATAAAGAATTTAAAATTAGATTTACGGCCGCATTTATGAATACTGAGATTTCACCAGTGAGTAATACTATATGTATAGCTCTGTGTGCTTAATATACCTGTTTGTTTCTACACACGGGTGAGTCCTGAATGTATCAGTGACGTTGACGTCTTATATAGAATGACCTTTGACCTCATAAAAAGCAATATATTTGTACTGACCCAGGTGAATCTACTTACAAATTATGAAGTTCATTTAGGTTGCACCTCTGGAGTGATGGTGTTTACATGATTCTCAGACTTCCATCACTGTTAACCTTAAAAGATCTTTGACCTCCACTATAAATACAGAATGATTCTTGTACTCACTAATATGGATCACTCTACCACACATTCAGCCTATTCAAGTGTCAATATTTGAGGTAAAGTGACTTACAACGTATGAAGTTTTCATTTTTGAGTTATGTTTAAAATCAAAATTATGCGTTATTATTATTATTACAAGGTTTTATTATTTGGACCTCATTAGAACATATACGTTTCTTGAACTAGCTAAGGTGGATTCACATACGACGTATGGATATCATCTAAGCTTTAATTTAGAGTATTTACAAGGATTTCAGAATGTAACCTGTGTTGAACTCAAGTGATCTTTAATCTCCATATAAAACAACAAATTATTTTCCTCATTAAAGTCATTACACACACCAAGTATTAAGTCCATCCCAGCTTGGCTTATGACTATTAAAGTCAACGACGTTGACCTTCTTGAGTTATCTCGTTTATAAGGTTTTCAGACTTTGACATCTGTTGACCTCGTATGTCCAGTTGCATCCGCCAATTTCAATTGGGTTCTTTTACTAACTTAAAGACAAATCCATACACAATGCATCAACTTCGGCCATCACATACTTTTTGAGTTATTGTGTTTACAAACAGTGTTGAATACACACGGACGCACCGGCACAAATACCCACACACGACATCAACATCAAACAAATTCCTTATGCCTCCGGCAACTTAAAGAAAAAAGAACTGAGGAAGAAATGAACCGTCGCATCGCTGAAAGGAACACATGGATATATTTATGACATATTATAATGAAGCAATTGTGAAGTGGGAGATGGGTGTAACCTTCAGTCTAAAGAGAACGGGAAATGAGGGACTTAAGACGGTAAAGTGGGAGGAGGGTCACATAAAGCGGGTTACTAAAGAAGGTATTACTTACGGTGTGATGATGGGAGGCTCCCCAATGTCCATCTTCTGACAGATTTCTCAAAGTTGCCCACGATCCTGCTCAACTAAACCGAAATAATAGTACTTAATTAAAGGTTCATATTAATCATACAAAACAAATGCAAAATGTTTCTATCTTTCGTATCAGTAAGCAGCATTGCACCTTTAACATATACTGATTTGCAAACTATATATATAAATATGTCTAACATACGCACAGCGTTGTTTGTTCTATGTAGACATGTTCAAAAGGCTACTTTCGGAACACACAATTTGGATACAAGGTTTCATTGATGTTGAGAAATATACAGCATAAAATAAGTGCGTCCCAGAAGTGATTGAATCTTTGGACGAATTAATGTGTTGAACTAAGTACAGTCAAATTAGTTTATATTTAGTAGAAATATCATTTTTTTTTTAATGTACCTCAAATACAGATTCAAATGGTAGGCTATCATAAATAACTAGTATGATGTACATAAACAAAATAGTGTAACAGTAAGAAATATTGATGCAAACATGTTAGTTCTCTCATTAAGATTTCCAATAATGAACTAAGTATTTTACGAGTTGACAATAAGCCTACATTGCAAGAGCGTCAAAAGGAGTCTACAGTTTTTCATCTGAATTGAGGTTGACCACTCACTAGGAGTTAATGCTTTCATTATGGAGTGATATGTAAGCTACAGAAATGACGCTATAAGAACTTCACGCTAAAAACTGATATACTAATATCAATCCAGTTAAAGAATATTCCCATAGCTGAACTGAAGTTCATTGTCTAAAATAATTACTGGAAATCTTAATTCATCAAAAAATTTGATTAACGTATCTGACAACAGTATTATTGTTTGTGTTTCTCCATGCACAATGTACGAAAACAATACAATAAATAAGTAAACAATTTATGAAATTTAATAATGTTAGTTAACATTATATATCAGGAATATAAAGCTTGTCAAGATCATCTGCCAATATGAAACACTTATTACTTAGAATGATCAGGAAGTTGTTAACGTACACTTCCTGCAGTAGAAGCGGTTTATAGGTAAAGGGTAGGCCTATACATTGAAATAACCATATATATCGTTAGAAACAGTATATTAAGATGGTGGTCTCATTTAATTAATACTATAGACTATCTTTCTCTTTAAGCTAATGTGTCACAGTATACCCGCTACCGGAGTACCCCATAACGCTACCTTCTAAACCATAGCCATTGACAAATATTATACTAATAACTGTGTACTGCTGTAATACACACAGAAAGGGTAACACTTACATTGAAAGCCACTCTAATTCACTTGTGTGATGTTGCCGTGTGAACCAAGGATCCTTTGAATCCTAGTTCTTCGTCAACTTAAAATACACCCGAGCTGAAAATGATCACGAATAGTACCTTGATGTAACCCGAAGAGGACGAAGTTACCCCAATGTAGTAAGAACGACGTTATGGAAATACGATAAATAGAAATGAGTCGTGAGAGTAGAAATATGAAAGCAGATTATTACACTGAACAACACTGTACATATCAATACTGATTGCGTGACTGATCCACAACGCCCACTGTTACACGTACGCGACTGTGCATTGAGCTCCACGGTTCAAAGGTTGATTGTCTATTGTGCTATGCACGTACACATACTCAATCGAAACTAGAATATTTCTGATATGTATATTCAAGTCAGCTAGAGTAGTTAATCCTTTCCTGTATAACTTACCCTCTAATAGTACGTTTCACAGTAAATTGGATATGTGATATTCATCGTGTAGCTACACGACGGATGTATCACCAGCTCCCTTGTATTACAATGACCATACATAGTAGGCCTATGTAGACTGTAAACTGTGTCATTCCAGGAAGTCAGTGGTGAACACGAATTAGCTGTGTTTTGCACTCTTGAACAGAAATTTGTGACTAAAGTGATACCCGCACATTATACTACCTTTCTGAAATGATATCAAGTTTCAACGTTTTCCTGACAGTCGCCGAAATTACTCTTTAAATCATCTTTGGTTTTTGCTGGCAGCGGCGGCACCAGCAATTGCAAAATTGAACACAAGAATAAGCAAACAGTTAATGGGGCAAACATTTTGGAACTGCAAAAACCAACTTGTATCTATTGAATATCAAAAGGAAATTTAAGGGACTAGAGATCACGTCCTAACCCATCTCCGCATAGCACGCTTTATCGGTGAATCACGGTTTAATTTATTTATATTTTCATGATTTACATGAAATTCAAATTGTAAGAAATCCAGGGTCGTATTCTGAAACACTCTCTGTTACTTTCAAATTACCCAAAACAAAATGCTATAACTTCCGGGTCTCGCCGTCTGAGACCATACAGGGACTTTGAAAAATTTCAATGAAACACATCGATCTTTGGAATGTGTTTTATTCTGTCTTATGGTTCTGCGTTTAAGATTACAAGAGACCTGTCTACAAGCAGTGCAGTGAGAGAACAAGAAATATCTTGAATCTTACAACTCTGGGATTCTCCCTGGATCCCCACCAGGGCTTTTACATAAATTCCATATATTGTCAATCTCACAAGTACTTTGTGCTTTAAACTCGCTATGTGAGAGAACAATGAATAACACATTTATATTCAACTGAGCTCCACAACTAAAGTTACAACGGTTGAGTGGTTTATTATTCTATGTCAATATTTGACAGTATTCGATATTCTAAGGTTGCTGACAGGTGGAGAGAGAGAGGAGGAGAGAGATCATTGAAATCTATATCTATATATATATTAATTGAAAAAGTAGTGAGTTGGAAAATTCAAAACGGACAGAACTAGTATTGTTCGATACAGATGACAAACGCCTACAGTGCAATTACGACCTTCCTTACCGGTTTCGAACCTCTGGACATGCAATCAGCGTCCATAGCCAAGTGGCTAGGGTGTCCGCATATAAAGCGGGAGGCCCGATATGATTATATACATCATTGTTAAAGCTATGAGGGCGCTTGTTAGGCTCAGAATAAGTTGTCTTAGCAGCTAGCCTCTGAAACGTTGAAACTGCATATATACATAGACTATATGAAACTTTAAGTTACCACGTCAAGTCATGTAGGTATTATTGACTTGATCAGTAATGCCAATACTACTCGCACTACAATAAAAAAGAACTGAGCTCATTTCTGTAAATCTAAATTGTTTTTAAAATTATTTCTTCGTATATATATATTTTTTTATATTAATATTTAAGCTGCGTCAATTTTATTTTTCATATTCATATTTTTAGGGTTTTGTCATTTTGTTGTCATTGTTAAGCGCTCTTGAAGATGCTTAAGCATGAAAAGAGCAATATATAAATCTGGTAAATAATGATAATAATAATAATAATAATAATAATAATAAAAATTTCAAACTGTCGCCGTGGTTACAGACCACCCAGCCGTGCAAGGAAGAAATAATGTCACACGATCATTTACGTCCAGTTGTCTGATAATCACCGAACAGGCGTGAAACTCGAGTAACAACATGCTCTAATAGCTAGATGAACGGACGGACGGACGGACTGAGTCACAATAAGCTTTCAAGTTACTTATTATGATATGATTATATACATCATTGTTAAAGCTATGAATATGCATTCGGTTTTCTTGTCCTCATGTTTACATCATTTACATCATTGATCATTCCATAGCTCTCAAGCAAGTATGACCGAATCAGAGATCCAAAATAGAACGATACCACGATGGAGAACAGATGTCAGTAATACTTTGAGCTGTATTCCTGTTCATCAGCATATCGTATGGTATGTTATATATTCATAGTTTTGTCAGTCTCAAGTCAGTCAGAAATACCAAGTCAACAGTCAAGATTGATTGATCGTGTGTGTAATGATGTGAGTCAGTTTGAGCTGTACGATGGTAGGGAAAACATTTGTTGGAAAACCGATATCATTATGAAAATATATTTAAGATTGAATAAGGGTAGGGTAAACAGACAGTAACTTTTGACAGATAAATAACCAAAATCTGGAAAGTAAAGAGGAGACCATGGCATTGAAAGCTTGAGCAGATTGGTTACCCCAAATCTGGTACCACACTCCCCAGGGAACAGCCTTCCAACCCACCAGGTGACTGCTGTCTTCCACAGAGGGGTTAAACTCGAAAACACTCCCGCCACCGAGGGACCCTAAACTAGTGGACCTCCCTGGCTTTTATTGAGCATCTTCTCTATATCAGACAGTATGCAATGACAAAATAAATATATCATTATAAAGTCAAGAATCAGGATATATAAACAGAATTGTTAATCTGTATCTACGTGACATATAGGTCATTTCCTGAACTAAAATTCTTTTCCAGGATAGTTCGATAAATGAGTTGGAAATCCGTATTTGGAATGATGGTGTCATACTTTCTATTCTTTCTTCAAATTTCAAATACAATGTTGGTATGGTTCAATATAATTGAATTTGGTTGCAATAGCTGTATTACATAACCAACCTGAGATAACAAGGATCGTTTTCTCTGCAGTGAAGCTCTGATGATGGACCAACCGTGACCATTCTTATCGTAAAGTTGTAGTTTTATATTACAACTTAAATGTGTTATCTTAGCCTATCTTAATTTATGTTGCACAATGTACTAGATGTATAATTCAACATAGAATTGAACAATCACTAAATGAAAACTTACACCAAACTGACATTAAACTTTGGAATTAATAGATTTGAAATGAATGATTTTTTTCAAAGCTGGCTTCTTCTTTTTCATGTACAGCTTTGAATTCGATACAATCAGGAGAGCAACATGTCAACTTGAAGGCCAGACCATCCAACATACCTATAATTTCTAAAGGTTTGCTCCAAGGATGCTCTTTTAGGGATTGAGACAGTTATGACATCAGAATTGTTAGTCATGGACTTGATGATCTATCAAAGTACTGAAAATTAACTGAGTATCCTAAAGTGTTGTAACTTTGAGGTCAATAGACAAAGTGTGTATATACGGTTCACTTAAAGCTATCTTTATACAAGCTATGAAGAAGAAGAAGCAAAATATTGTAGCAAAGGTACAGACTTTGAATCTAAAGAAAAGGACTTCAAGTGGCCACCTTGTCACCAATTAATTTATGCCTGAGAATTAAACCAAGGGGCACAATGTGAACTGACTGGGCTGGGGGCACCAACTTTGGTACAACATCAGTGGCAATAGAGTACTGCTATTTTGAAGGAACCAGCTTCTGCTATTTTGACCAAAAGTTATTGTCAGGAGAATGCATCTACATCAAGCTGCAATCTGTATAGGGGAATAAGGGATGTTAGTATGACCACAGGGCAACTCCCCAGGCTCTCATCTGAAGGAGTTATCAGTAAGTTTGACATCAGACCGGTCTAAGACCTACTCTACCTGCAAGCTGCAAGTATGACAAATGTAGTGTTGTTGTCAAACTGGTAGCGATCCCTGACTTCATTAACATCACCAGAAAATGACCAGCGTTTGTAGCAAATATATACTGCTGTACTACTGAATATACAACAAAGTATGTTACAGTTACAATGACTAAATATGGGAGAAGAAGGAGGAGGAGGAGGAGGACTTTAATACAGTATAATTACCACAAGAGCAATCAGTTCAGCAAAGGAGATAATGAAAGCATGTTGGTTATACGACAAGAAGACTGGGAATTTGGTTGTTGTCATATATACAATGCGATCAAGTAGGAGTTTTATAACACATCATTTGTCCATGATAGAATAGCTCCGTTAAATCGGGTAATATATTTTTATATATATTTTTTATTCAATGTGTCAATTTGCCAGTGTTGCCTCTTAAATACTATCAGAGAGTTGTCCCATTCCAATTTATGTATGTTGTACGTAGCTCATAGTCGTCAGTATCATTTAAACAAGTATGTGCAAGTAGTAATTGTAAGTTGGTAATGTACTGTCTTCCTTTACATAGTAAGTCTGATGACAGAAAAGAACATTCAGAGTTCATGTTATCTGTTGTGTACTATATTAATGTTATGGTTGATAACATGTTGTAAAGGAAAATTAAGTAGAAAAATGAATTATCTAACATTAAACAGAATGCATTTCAAAGAACATTGCAAAGACCATTGATGGTTACAGGATGTGTTCATTATCACAGTGAAGCATATATTAATACCTAACAATGTTTAAATTAGCAAGCACATTCTACCCAGTAGACCTACTATTTGTCAATAGCTCCCAGTTACATTCCAATCATCCCATCTATAGCTAGTGGGAACTTTATGGTGTAAAGAAGCAAGTTCTTTGTTCCTACATCTTAGGTGTACATTAATAATATGATAGCCTAATAATGTTCATGTTGAAATATTCAGTATAACAAGTCTACAATAATATACCTCTATGTGTTTAAACACACACTTTGTGTCACACAGTAATCAACATGCAAGTGGAAGATATTTTACACCTTTGTGGGTTTCATATTCTTAATTTTTTGTTGTAAGTTGTAACCAATTATGGTAACGGGCAT
>KN882301.1:29495-45890 GCA_000934455.1 Apostichopus parvimensis
CCTCAATGTGTATTCCAGGGTGCGTCAATGTGTATTCCAGGGTGCGGCAATGTGTATTCCAGGGTGCGTCAATGTGTATTCCAGGGTGCCTCAATGTGTATTCCAGGGTGCGTCAATGTGTATTCCAGGGTGCGTCAATGTGTATTCCAGGGTGCGTCAATGTGTATTCCAGGGTGCGTCAATGTGTATTCCAGGGTGATTCAATGTGTATTCCAGGGTGCGTCAATATGTATACCAGGGTACATCAAGTGTATTCCAGGGTGCCTCAATGTGTATTCCAGGGTGCGTCACTGTGTATTCCAGGGTGCCTCATTGTGTATTCCAGGGGATGCCAACAAGTTTAGGTAAGATTTAGGGTACCAACTTGATTGATGTCTGTCTTTAATAGCCTGGTAATATAAACTGGGCCAGTCTCTATACTAGGGTACCGATAGTTTGCATGTAAGTTGTAGGGTGCTAACTTGGTCAATGCTAGTTCTGGGATACTTAGTCGGTCCATTTCATTTGAAAATATAGTGGTTAAATATTGAGAGTTTTCCAATTGGCTCTTTACCGATAAAATGATGCAGTAAACTTTTATACCAAATCATGAGTGTAGGTCAAATGATCATTCTAAAGTAGTGAATAGGGCAAGGTTGATTCTGGGATTCCTGCAAGGTCAGTGTTGGGTACTAACTGGGTCAGTGTCTGTTCCAGGGTACCAGCAAGGTTAAGGTAGGGTGTTACGTACTAACTGGGTCAGTGTCTGTTCCAGGGTACCAGTAAGGCTAAGGTACAGTAGGGTGTTGGGTACTTACTTGGTAAGAGTCTGTTCCAGGGTACCAGCAAGGTTAAGGTAGGGTGTTGGGTACTTACCGGGTCAGTGTCTGTTCCAGGGTATCAGCAAGGTTAAGGTGTATTGTGTTGGGTACTTACTGGGTCAATGTCTGTTCCAGGGTACCAGCAAGTATAAGGTAGGGTGTTTGGTACTAACTGGGTCAGTGTTTGTTCCACGGTACCCGCAAGGTTAAGGTAGGATGTTGATTACAAACTGGGTCAATGCCTGTTTCAGGGTACCAGTAAGGTTAAGGTAGGGTGTTGGGTACTAACTGGGTCAGTGTCTGTTCCAGGGTACCAGCAAGGTTAAGGTAGGATGTTGATTACAAAGTGGGTCAATGCCTGTTTCAGGGTACCAGTAAGGTTAAGGTAGGGTGTTGGGTACTAACTGGGTCAGTGTCTGTTTCAGGGTACCAGCAAGGTTAAGGTAGGATGTTGAGTACTAACTGGATCAATGCCTGTTTCAATTTCAATTGGTGGGCTCTTTACATTTTGTTTAAATACCAACATGACAAAGTATCTGGAAGACGAGTCGTTTGGGACCAAAATTGAATCGTTAATTACATGTTCGTTAATTACATGTTCGTTATCCTTCTGTCTCAAGAAATAAAAATTGTAGGAGAGGGTGTCTTATTTTGATGGGTTGCAATCTTTCTTTGGAGAAGTAGTTGGTAGGTTTTTTTAAGGTAGTACATAAAGATGAATAAGATGTTTGTAAGAACTTGCATTTTCTGTTGGGTTGAAACTTTCCCATGAATTTATCCCCAATAACATGTATTTTCATTTTAAACCATGCAATGTGACCGAGAGATCTGTGTGGTCGCCACAAGTTGTCTATTCCTAATAAGGACATCATCATTAATTTAGTCTTAAAGCAACATTCCACCCATTTTGCATATATATTTTATTTAAAATCTGAATGTCTTCAGAACCGACATAGCTAAAGAAACATTTGGTTACACTAAAAATAAAAAACAAATCCCCCCCCCCCTTGGACTATAGTATCCTCCCGAGAAAAACTTATGTGTCCCATAATTTAGATATAATGATTTGCCATTTCATTAAATACAAAGTGTACCCTAATTTCATTGCTGGGGACAATTTGTGGTGGACTATAAATTGTCTGTTCATGCAGCCTGCCTTTCCTTTAATGTTTAATGATTTAAGCACGAAATGCATTCAATGCAGCAGCCAGGGTTTAAAATTTTATGAAAAATAAATAATTATAAAGTTAATACATTTTCAGAGGTAGACTTTGCTGGCACTAATTCCTTGTGCCATCTTACTCATAATTTGGAGTAATCCTATCTTGACTTTCTGCGCTATGTTCTCATATTTTGCCCTTTTCTTTTCTTTTCTTTTTTAATATCTTCGGGTTTTCAAGTCGAGCCGGGTAGCTCTCGGAAGGTTGACTGGAGAATTTGAGAAGGATAAAATCGAGTCCAAGTCGCAGATGCAATTCCTGGCCAGACGTGTGCAAGCCGAGAGAGACCATTCCTCGTACATGGAAAAGAAATACAACAACATGTTGGTGAGTGAAATTTGGTGCGATGAGGAAAATGTAAAGAAAGTATTGCCTAATGGTTGGGGGGTGTGGGTGGTGGTGTGGTGGTGTTGTGGGTGGAGGTGGTGTGTGAACCATTAAAAGGATACTCCAGTGGCAGATAATGTGAAACATTAATAAATAATAAATTAATAAATATGAAACAGAATATATTCCACACCGTTAGTTGAAAACTCCATCTCAATATCTTGTACCCTTACTCAAGATATATGATTGATTGAATGGAAATTATTTTGATTGGCTAAACCCCATGATTTTCCCTGGAGTAGATCATAATAAGGGTTATTATGTGATGTCATAATGGCAAATATTCCTTTACAAACTTTTACTGTTCTTTGATAATATTCTTGGAGATTTATCCTTGAAAACTTGGATCAATTTGGAATGTTTTGATTAGGTGGCAATTTTCACTGTAATCAGAACATTTATCGAAATGCAACTGTGCTTATATATAATATTCCTCTATGAATAAGTGAGGTAAATATTATAAAGAAAAACAAAACAAAAATGATTTCTTCTGAATTTGTCGTAATGACATCACTCACCAAATTTCACCAAATTACAAAAATTAATATTTTTGCTGTATGAAATATTATGTGGATGCGGTTTTTTGCTGCAGCTAAATTTGTATATATCAGTCATCTTTAGCCACCGGAATACCCCTTTAACTAAGGGTTTTGCAAGTCAGGTACAAATACCCACCAAACTATTCAACCCAAGTGGCTGGCAAAAACCCTATTTAAAAGATTTCTCTGTCGTGATTCGCGGGCATATATAATCCAAACTACCTTGATAGGCAGCGTAACCAGAGATCCCCTCCCAGGTTTGTACTATACGAGCCAAACAGAGGAGCAGGAGGAGAGAAAACAGATTCCGGCAGAAAACTCAGTCGGAAGAGTGAAAAGAAATCAGGGGCGTAGCGAAGGATTTTTTGTTGGGGGGTGTGGAGAATTTGATTTGCCGACGGATCTGGAAGTGGTGACTGAAATGGGGGAGGGGTCTAAGGGGAGGGGATGAAATTTTTTAGTTTTGAAACGTCCTTAGATGCAATCTGGTGCATATTTTAAGTCAAATTAAGGCACCGTAGAATTTCCATTTTGATATTATTTTTATGGCAGTCGGCAGAAGAAGAATTAATTGGATAATGAAGAAAAATTGCTTACCGGTACCTTATATTGGAGAGTAGATTATACAAATCGCAGCTTGAAAATTAGGAAGTCAGATTCTGATTGCTGAACATTGGTGAATGTAATTGTCCATTTCACTCGAGGGGTTTCTCATTTGGGACCAATTATCGAACTGTGTTTTCTCTTTCACCGATCGTTGAAATAGTGAAACTTCATGATGAAAATGTTCAGAAAACTTTCCGGTAATTAGAAATAACAACATTCATTGATATACAAGCGAGAAACGTTAAAAATTGTGTACAATTCGTGAGCCGTGTCCTTAAGTTTTCCACGGAGAACGAATGACATCTGCGATGACGTCATTCTGAACAGAGGATAATAACAACACGTTGTCACACGATAGCACGACTCGTGGGCTGCGGCCTATACGGAAGCCTTTATTTCCATTTCTTTCACTGAGTTGCCGGCGATTCTGGCACTCGTCTAGCTGAGCCTGGCTACAGTAGCTATACTGACGGCCGTGACATTATCAGTTATTTGCCGAGAGGTTTTTAACTTGCAGGCGTCGGGTGATTGGATTGGTGAATGAGTTTATCAGATGAAGAACTGGAAAATCGAAATAACCGATAAAGAAGCTCCCGTTCTCCTTTTCTGTATTCAGCTTTCATTCTTTCTTCCCCTTCCGCTCTCTTCACCTTTTCTCCTTTTGCCGACAGACCCAAAATATGCCGACAGCGACCAAATTATTGGGGGGGTGTGACACCCCCCCACACCCCCCCCGCTCGCTACACCCCTGAAAGAAATTATTATCAAGGATCAAATTTTTGGGATAAACCAGCGACCCTCGGGAAGTCCCGTGCTTTAGCGACGACGGAGATGTACATCGTCGGGAACTGTGAACATGCTTACAAACTAACATGTACCAAAAAAATGCAAGAAAGAAATACAGATGTGAAGGAGAAATGTCTCTTCGGCCAGCGGCTCGCTGCCTGACCTGATCACAAGCCGACTCGACTCAGGCATCGCTCTGTGGACAAATTGGAAATAGTCGGGCAGTGTCTCGATGCTTAAGATTACGACCGAATGAGATTTTGACAGTTTCAAGTCGCGTCGTACTTCAGTCGGGGGAAAAACTGAAGATGTCACCCTTTTTCATGATCGGCAGTCCACAATGTGCAGAGAGTTAGACTGCCTAGTCTAAACAAATTTTACTGATCACCAGAAAATAATTTTGCACTTGTTTTAGACTAGCACCGGTCGTCAACTGGGCGCATTCTTCGGGTGCGTTTATCTGTCCTTCGGTTTGCAGGGGCCAGTCGTGCTACTATGGGTCTCGACAAGTATCGGAGACTAGGTGACATCGCCGTGTTTAATTGTGTTGCGTCTATTTTGGGGCGGTGTGTAACAAGTTTGACATACTGGTTGGAGAGAGCACAGTTTGATCTTCATGAATTATTTTATACTAACATCCCGTAAAAATGTAGGTCACGAATCTGACCAAATCTAGTTTAATACATTTCAATTTAAGAAGTAAATTTACAAAAGGACAGTTTTAAATCAAGTTTCTTTTCTCTTGAGATTAGGGGGAAAAACGTACAAAAGTCTTTTGAGGTCATGTAAACTTTACAATGGAATAGAATTCCTTTATTACTTGCTCTGTAAACTGCATTTGCTGGAAAACTTAAAGTTTACAATGGAATAGAATTCCTTTTATTACTTGCTCAGTAAACTGCATTTGCTGGAAACTTAAACGACGAACCTAGGAGGAATTTTTAGTCTTGATTTAGTCTTGTATGAATTTAGTGCTAGCAATTTTTCAATAGCTGTTCCAGTTTTAAAGACGTTCACCTTAAAAAGTGATCAAACCGCACATGCTTCAGCATTTCATTGTTTTCTTATAGATATTGTAATGTTTTATTTTAATGTGCCATGTCATTTACTCTGTGGATGGATCGATTCCCTTCTTTGATATCAAACTTTGATAAAGCCATCCATCCCACTGTGTTAAGATAGCGGCCTCGTGAAAAGTGCACAGCCCCGGGAATGATCGAATCTAACACTTGAAAGTGTGAAAACATGTTGAGTATACCAGTCAGCTGACGAGGACGACTTTATCACGATCGACTTTAAAGTCCACGGCTCGCGTACGTATCGAATGCCAGTGTCTCTTTCCTCGGCAGTTGCTCTCTGGGAAATTGGTAGGTAATTGACATGAGTAGGAGTGTAAACAGGGCCGTATGCATCGGTACTGTATCAAAGGTGGCTGCCTGTCCGCCTGCCTGGGTGGGTGGATGTTTATCTTATTTCCATAGATCTTTTGGAAACGGGAAGATCAGACGGGGTATTAACGGAACGTCAGTGGGAGCTTCCCCTCGGAAAAGACGTCCGTTGCTCGTGGCTGACGACGACCCCAAAGTTTGACGGGAGGAAGTCGCCAAAGAAAAAGGAGGGAGTCTACGTAAAATGTGTCACTCTCCGTAGAGCATTCCGCGGGTTCAGAGTGACCCGGTTTAATCTCGTAGAAAAACTCAATCGATGTTCTTGGAGGTTTCTGAAATTGAACTTTGATACATCTGTCTATCTCTCTTTGTCTCTCTCATTGGTTATTTATAAAACTGCATTTCTCTTTGCCGCATCTCAGTGGGGAGTTAGAAACTCGTTTGGGGCAAGAGGAGGTAGCCCGTGAGGTAACAAGAAAACCTCAAAGTAATGTTGGCAGCTGTATTATTGGGGTCACGAATGTGGGAAGATTGCAAACCGAGATGAGCGTATGGATGATGGAGTAAAACGGGGGAATTTAAATAACCAATGTCATGTTAGATACCCGCAACTTGTGTCACTTTTTTTCATCCAATTTGCCTGTTTTCTCTTGTTTTATTTTTTCCCCCTCGTTTTTCTTGTTCAAATTTCACAGAGTTTAAATTCATAGAATTTTCTGTACCAATATTTACATTTTTAAAGGGTTAATGTAATAGGAGCAGATCAATGTGTTTGTTAGATTATTAATTAAACTCAGGTTTCTAACAAATCCCACAGGTTTCTAACGAAAGTACAGGTTTCTAACACAGACACAGGTTTCTAAAGCGAAAAGGGAAACTTTGTCAAACTGAGCAATTGTAGAGACACTTTCATCTTGCATTGCAAACATAGAATATGTCACACAAAGCGATGTACAGTTATTTTGGCATCGTAAGCTATGCAAAGTGCAACTACGATCAACTTATGATATTAACCAAAGGCAGGGGATAAATTATAGCAAGGCCAAGTTATGGGAAAAAGGGTAAGAAAAGAGATATTCTTACACTTATGTCAGCAAAAAAAAATGTCCTGATTCTACCCTCCTTTGGCATTGTGGCTTTCTGCTTTTTCCGATATGAAGAATGAATTTTTCACTTTTCATTAAAAATTGTTGCCACCTGAGTTTGTTTTGATTCAGTTCAGAAGAGAAGTTAATTCTAAAAGTGATATGCTCTTATCTCGAAGAGATTAGGGACATATCAAATCCTTCCGGTGTTTTGTTTTTCTGATATGAAGAACGAATTTTCATTTTTTAGTCAAAATTGTTGCAACCTGACTTTGTTTTGATTCAGTTCAGAAGAGAAGTTAATTCTAAAAGTGATATGCTCTCAGCTCAAAGAGATTATATGGCCATATCAAATCCTGTGAATTATGGATGTGGTTTGAGGGATTCAAATCCACCTATTTAGATGCCTTCATTTCCTGCTCCCTTCCCTTTCCATCCCCTTACCCCACCCCACCCACACCCCTCTGCATGAAATGCAAGAAAAGTAAAGGTAAAAAGGAAATCCCTGTCACCGTTTCCAACACTTCTTAGGCTCAAAATATCTGAAATTTAGTTATTCATATTATACATTGCACTATAAAGCAAAATTGTGCTTATTCTCTTCCAATTAATATTTCTATTGTTCTTGAGGAGGAAGAAAATTAAATTTCATGGAGTTTAAATTGGAAGGATATCTCAAGTATCTAGATATTCTTGTGTCAATAACGTTTTAGGATTAACTTGGAGGTATCAGGTGTAATTTAATAAGCCATGCAATATAATATTTGAGACATCCTTTTTCGGTTATGGAAACAACATTAATTTTGTTCCTTCTATAATAAACTGTGGCAGGTGTAAAAAAAAGTGAATTCAATGCAGCTGTGTTTAAATACTATCGTATCAAGAAAGGTTTCTAAAGGATATTAAACCAATAGTCAAGAAGAAAGGTCTAGCAAAATGTTACAATATGGTATTTTGGATAAAGTATGACTTTTTAGGCAGAATTTTAGATTTGAAATTTTATAGTCCAAAACAAAAAAAGGAGAGATTTTAAATTATGAGGTCTGGTAATGTTTCTACAGATATAAACCATTTTTAAGATATTCACCAATAAAATTATGCTAAATCTCTGGAACGATCCCTTAAGGCTAAATTGACGGTGACCAAGCAGCATTTTGCGTTTGGTCGCCGTTTTCTACTTTTTTGACATGTCTATCGAGTTTTTTACATATATCAATCACAAAACAGCAAACTAAGATATTAGCCAAGTTTTTTCCCTGCCAACAACGTTAATTGGCGAGTAATTAAGGATATTTGCAGATAACGAGAAGAGTGTCCACGACAAATTCCACATTTAAAACTAAACGCATACAGTTCCCCCAAACCCACTAGTTTGAATTCAACCAATCAGAGATGCAGGTTTAGTATGAGCCGTTGCTAAAAATAGATTCAAGACTTTGCGTTGGTACAACCAGGGAGTTGTTATGGAACTCCCTTGTACAACTGCCATATAGACTGTAGACTGTATTACGTATTGGTCAATGACGTTCGTAGTGTTTAAATATTCATATTATGGGCGAGGTTTATTGGGATCCCAACGGAAAATATCTTGGAGAAAAGCAAAGTTGAAAGTTGCAAATTTTTCGACTTTTATGCCACCATTTGAAGTAAGATTTAAATAGATAAGCTAGTTATGTATGTCGTTATGGCATAGAGAAGTCAGTGAGGTTGAGAAAAATCATAGAAAAGGACGCAAAATGCTGCTTTAATGTTAAATATTAATCCGTTGTTCCTTAAATTCTAAATAACTCAAGCCGACTAATGTCAGACTTTATCCTCAAATTTAGATAATTAATAATGAAAACTTCATAATGCATAGGGGTATCCACTCTGTAAAGCAGGGGTTCCCTAACTGGGGTGCATGAACCCCCAGGGGGTGCGTGAGTCCATCCCAGGGGGTTCGTGAGACATTTCTGAAAGTCAAAACTAGACTAGAGTACTTTTTGTTGAACTAAAATCTGATATATCATATAATTTAGTAATGTACAAAAGTCGTACCTATCGACAAACTCTACAATATTACACTATGAACTTGATCTTTTACGAATCACTGTTAAGCGTATTTTAGTATAATATTGACTCAGATCGTGTCTCAAAAAGTTGGGGGTTCGTGGACAACTCTGACATCCACAGGGGGTTCGTGGGGGGATAAAGTTAGGGAAACCTTGCTGTAAAGTGTTCAAGGCCAAAAAATAGAACAACCCATAGAAAGACAAGAGAAATTAATAAATGCCATCACAAGCCTAAGACATTAATTGATATTTTTTTCCTTTAAAAAGGACTGATTATTTGGGGCCAGACTGATTTTGAGAGGTAATTTAAATCAGTTTTACATGTCGGCACAACGATCAAATTATACCCTCCACACACCCAACACGCACGTACCTGGTGTGTTTGCTCTCATTTAAGAAAGATATTAAATTATGGACTATAAAGATTTATTAAATAAGCATAAATTAATCATCTTGTTAAAGCTTGTCATGTTAGAAGATGAAAAATAATCGTGCCATGGCCCACCGGATAGTCGATGGTAGAATTTTTAGGATATCAGAAAAGCTGCCATTCTTTGTGATTATTAGTTAATAATCAAAAATAAAAACAAAACTGTTAGCAAACTGCTTATCTACTAAAGAGCCTGTGTAAGAAAATGTGCTTTTACACATTATTAGTTATCGGCGACCTACAAATTTGAAAATGATCAAGCTCAAATTACCACTGACAGATGGCTCGTGCAATGAATTCCAAATTTGAGATATATTATGATTATGATTATTTTTATTTTTATTTATATGTCTTCTATTGCATTTACTCTTGTTTTTTTTAGGACTCCAGTGCAAACTATATTGAAGATTTAGCTACGGAGTTAGATGACACCAGAAACCTACTGGATTCCACCAGGTGACATTCAATGTTGTCACCAGAAGTTTATATCTCCCTGTGTCACTGGCCGGTCAAATCTTTTTAGAATTGTATGTACATGTAGAGTCCTTGTGAAAGGGGAGGGAGGGAGGGGGAGGTGAGGCCAGCAGGTAAGCTTAAAAGTTGGAAGGGAACTTACGATCACAGAAAAAATTAAGATGATACATCACATGATACATCATGAGGTTAACTGAAAGTACAGTAGCTTGAAAGTAACATGTTTGGATGCTTGAAAATCACAATAGGAGTTGTAGTCGCAGAAAGTATTAAGGTTAACTGAAAGTAGCATGTTGAAGATAACATGTTGAAGTTCGCTGAAATAGCTTAAAAGTATCATATTTGAATGCTTGAAAGTGATAGCGTGCCGGTCAATTTAGAGTTGTAAAGCGCCCTCTTAGTCTGTTTTTCAGACTGATTTTGTCACAGAATTAATTACAAAACAATGTTAAAAGCATGTGTGCCTTTGAAGTAGACATTAAAGTTAATTTTGATCAAAAATTTTTGATATGAGGAGAAACTAAAATCCCTAAAAGAATTGCAGTTCCTTTCGCTTGACTAGCCAAGTATTGTTTGAAAATGTAAAGAGAAAGGCACAATTTTAGGAAACTTAATTGGTTTTAGGGGGTTCATATTTTTGAATGGCTGGCTGATTTGACAAACATCTGGACAATGAAACATATAGAATTGAAGAGAATCCTTTAATATACTTGATCATTATATGATGATTAAGATTCCATGACAGTGTCTTAATTTATCTGACAGAGTAATATTTGAAAATGTTGATAAAAAAAGGCAATCAAAAGTTTAAAAAAAATTAAACCCTCTACAAAACTAGTGTAATATACAAACTCAATGAATAATCCCACACGGGTAGGCCAGGGACTTCTACTGTACCTTTACAGGCCCTCGGCACTGTTGCCAAAAATGTCCGAAATACCAAGACGGGTCCTCCAAAGTCAAATGTTGACACCTCTTTGAACCTTGTTTTTAACAACATTCTGTTTCACTAAACCACTTCCTGGTCTAACTTTGACCCCTCTAAAAACCACTTCCTGGTCTAACTTTGACCCCTCTAAAAACACTTCCTGGTCTAAGTCTGACCCCTTCTAAATATTTCTGTCAAGAAATTTGAAATAGGTTGTAGAAAGTTTTTTAGCATGTTAATTTTGACAGGTTGAGATCTCTTTTACTGGAGCAGTGGCGTAGGAAGGTACTTTTGAGTGGGGGGGGGGGCTGAAGACTGATGGCCGGCCTGGGGGAGGGGTCTAAGGGGAGGGGTGTCCCCTTCCCCTTTGGAATTTTTGCATTTCCAGGTGGCCTCAGATGCAATTTGGTGCAATATAGCACACTTTCAACACCCACTCCATTTTGTAAATAATTTTGCATTTTCACCTGGCCTTAGATGCAATTTGGTGCTCCAATTGAGATTTTTTTTCTCATTTGGAAATGAAAAAGGGGTTTTCTGACATGCGGAGCGGGGGGGGGGCGGAATGATACTTCCGCCCCACCATATTTTCCAGCCCCCCGGTTCCTACGCCCTTGTACTGGAGTATGAGTGCAATGTAGTTGAATACAGGTAAACTTGAAGAAATCTTAAAAGCTACCCTGTGGTGTGTGGTAGGAATTCTGACGATGCAGTTAGGACAACGTAGATTTTTGTTTAGTATTAAAGAAAGTGAAAGAGTAAAATCTGGCTTAAACATATTATTTCGTCTCAGCGGAATCCAACAACATTACATGCCGGGTTTGTTGCGTGACGTTACCGCTTTCTCTGTTCTGAAGTTCGATTGAGAACCGATAGTAGTTGGTATCTGGATAGTATAAAAAAACACACACACAAAATAGCACAGTAAAGATGAGAAGTAGTTACGGAAACAACGTACGCGGTAATATATGGTGTCCTGGCATCATCGTATTTAGAAAAATTTACTGCCGATTCAACAATATAAACTGCCGATTCCCCATCCTTATTCCCTTTACTTAAGTATATGAAAGAAATAGATCACAGGTTAAAATAAAAAGCAATTGATGTGACTTTTAAAGGAGCATTGTTGTTAAAAATGTCTTCATGAATATGCATTAAATTCTGACATGCCATTTTGGGGACAACAAGCGAATGACAGTTGACTACTTGTTGTACCAAAATTGAACTTGAAGCAAATATGTGCAATGTCATATGTGCAAATTGACGCATCGTATGCATGGTTTTCTTTCAAATTTCTTCTTTCAAAATCATGATATTTTTGGAAATGAATGCAGCACATTCTGTGGTATATTTTTATTTTTTTTTTTGTACACTGGACAGGTAACATATAAACCCCTATCCGATCGGACGCCAAAACAATAGAAAGAAAAATAAGACCATTTCTTTTAATTTGCAATGTCCATTTATGACATGAAAACTGTTTGCTTCAAGTTTACATTTGTTATAAAATATAATTTCACCAAAGTTCTTCTTTAAATGTTAAATTTTCTTTTAGGTATAACCTTTACAAAAAAACCACATACATATGTCTTTATTAAAACTTTATAATGCTTAGTCTACTTTGGGTTCTTCCGAATATATACTTTTATCTTGGATTTCTCCCTTGCAATCCATTTTGCCATTATCTGCATGATTTTATCTCCGTGCACGAATAAAGTATGTTTTCCCATGAGTTAATGTAACTCTTGTTTTGGGGATAAGTTTTACCGGCTAAGATAAAAAAAAAAAAAAGTTTCATGAAAAACAACGATACGAAAAAATGTTTACGCCTCGACTTCCATTATGTCAAATCTCATAAATGCATCTCGAAAATTGTAGTCTTCTCATCCTTATTGTATTTGTATCAGATGCTGTTATCAACTACTCCCTTTAGGGTCCGATGCATGATACACCTACTTTATTCATAAAAGAAGACTGCACATATATTTTGCGAGAATATTTTATCTGCGTCCCATCTGGGAGCTTTAATGTATTATCCCCTTAGGAATGGTTACAAATTTCTGAATTTATGATTTGTTTTAAAGAGATCAGAATATTTGTGTATATCTATATGTTCACTAGTTTATGAATGGAAGTAATACCTTGTAGGGATGTATTACTTTATCGACAGCCATTGTCTTCCATTATAATAACCCCCATTCATTATTATTATCAACAATTTTACAGTGCTTCTTATTCGCAAGATTCCTCGAGGACATGCTGCCATATCTAAAGTGGATAGGGTGTGGAGACACAGTCTAAAACTTCTGTAAAAGGTTGTTTCATAATATACCTGTATTATTTCAACTGCCAATGGGGGAAGGAGAAGCCAGATCCAGGGTGTAGCCCCTCACCCCCCCCCCCCCGACCTTCGATCCCTCATCTAGGTCAGGTCAGGTAACTGACACTGGAATAAAGTTTTCTGCCGTTGATGAGTGCTTTGCATATGTACAAGTCATCTTTGAGATCATTGTACTAAAAATTCCTTGGATCTTTGCAAAATATATTTTTAGCCATCATCATTGTCTGCACCTAAGGTTTATTAATTGGAAGGAAAATGTGGTATTTAAGGTGCAAAGAAAAATTGTAAAATGTCAGAGAGAGAGAGAGAAGTGTCAGTCATTGTTTCATGGCCTTGATCTGTTATTTCTTCAGAGTTTTAGATATTTTGTAGAAAGTTTTTTTTAAGAGTTTAAATTATATCTTAAAGGCATGCCTTAAGACTAGGTGAGTGAAATTGAATTTGTAATGAGAAGTACAGTTTCCCTGCATTTTATCTCATTAGGTTTAATACTGTAAATGTGAAAGTGTATATTTTATAACAGTTTTAGAAAAAGAAAAAAACAACTGTAATGTTATTTTAGAATGCTTGATTATCGGGCATGGTTTTAGGCTGAAGAAATATTTATTTTGATGCAATAAACTTGGGCATATATATATTTAAATAATAATAAGTTTCATTATTTATTTATTTATTTTGGTTTCATTTTGTAAATTTTTCAGTGAACTTTGTGGTTATGTATCAGTTTTTATATAGTTATTTTTGTTGAGTCACTCAAGGATTTAAAACTTTTGAGGGTTAACAGAGGCGATGCTACAGGAAGCAAGCATAATCTGTAGCAAAGAGGTGAATGATACGTATCGGATGGTATTTATTACCCTCTCCCCTACCCCTTACCACCCCTACCCCTCACCACCCCAACCCCTCACCATCCCTACCCCTCACCACTCCTACCCCTCACCAACCCTACCCCTTACCAACCCTACCCCTCACCAACCCTATACCCCTACATCTCCCACATCAACATGCTGTTTGTTACACCACTTGGCACATATAACTTTCATTAGGAAAGGAACTGTTCTCTTTGGTAGAATCGTGAGTTTATTTTTGGGGCCAATATACTGAGAAGGGTGTGGGAGGGGGGCTGGACTGTAAATGTCTGATTTTGTACATTAGTGACCACTATTTGACTTCCTAGCATATATATGACTGCTGCAGGGTGACTCGGGGACGCTAAGACATTTTGTAAACGGAACTCTCGATGTCCGAGAATACTTTGAAAGAAAGTCCCCGCAAACTTTTGTTTTGAAACACCCCGCATGGAATAAAATTGACAGTATAAATATGGCAGACAGAGTTTGGGTGGTATTTGGAGGGGGTGGGTCGTGTGGGGTAGGGCGTTTCAGACGGCTACAAATTCCTATTTCAATGCAACAAACATAAATAGAACACCAGTGATATTAGGATTTAGAAATATCGACAAGCCTTAAGTTTCTCTTATATCAATTTATCATTTTTTTCTTAAATTACTGAAAAATACAATAACATACAAATGAACAGAGAAGTGATTTCCTTTAGTAGGTTAGCTACATTTAGCAGGGATGGAACTATGTCGTAATAGAAACAAGAGACAGAGGAGATAATGCTACTAGCATCATGTTTTACGTTAGTTTTTATTGTTGTTATTATTATTACTATTATTTTGTAGGATGGCGAAAGAAAGTAGGACGCGATAAATTATTTACGTCATATTATGAAGAATTGAGTATGTAAGGCGCGAGTATCGATAACAGTTGCAACGGTGTAGACACGCATGTTGCCTAGGTAACGTTAAAGAATAGTTGTTCAGGGGGTGGGTGAAGCAGGGAGGGGGGATGGCTTCTTTGCACTCTTCAAATTGGATATGATGAGTGCCCGGGTTGTGGTTTTGAAAGGGGGGGGGGATTTCATCGAAGTCCTGTCCTGTCCCTATATGTGTGATCCCTACGCCTATGGTTGTGAAATGTGGAGTGTTAGCTCAGTGGTTAACGCCGGTGCCTTTCATTCATAAGGTCCAGAGTTCGAGTCACTCCAAGATTAATTTATGTCGTCCAGTTACAGAGTTGTTGACAATTCATAATCATGGACGTTAAATATGAATCTAAGAGACTGACTTCGGTCAGCTTGTGGCTTTGATAAGCCAATGATGGCTTCTTCGTGAGTTCCTGCTTGTAGGAGGATCTAAAAAAAAATGTTATACTTCATTTGAAGAACATACAATAATTGTGACATGTTTTTGATTGTTAAAACGCACAGCTATCCGTCCAAGATTTTATTTCTTTAACATTATTTTAATTTTTGAGAAATGACTCTTTATACTTCAGTGGCAGTAGCGGAGCGTCCATACAGTCAGGGGGCGGATGCCCCCCCTGACGGACTCAAATGGACTGCTGGCGCCCTTTTCAGCTTTTTACCACTTTTTACTTATTTGCGATTATTGACTTTTTTATTGCGCTCTCATCTACCTATTGACATTTGTCACATTTTGTTGGTGTAATTTTCTAACAAAATGGCGATAACACCTATTTATTCTTCGTTTATCTGCAAATTAGCAAGGCCCGGAAAGGGTCATTTCCGGCGATCTAGAGTGTATCTTTACTCAAAAAATTTCTGTACGCTCCGCGCCAACCAATGGTGGCGCTCCGCTTAGATAGTGCTGAAAGCGCCCCTACAGACCATTCTCGCCCCCCCCCGACCAATACCCCTAGCTCCGCCACTGTTCAGTGGTCCACCATTTAGTGTGACTGGACTATGTGGTCTAATCCACAGACCATTCGATAGGATCATCAGATATATCTCAATGGAAAAACAAGACTTTTTCATTGATTCAGATGACATGTTTACAATGTATGGCAAAATTTGTAATTGACAAATTGTGTTGAATGTCATCCAAGAGTGCCGACTGTTATGTGAAGAAAAAAAAACATGTTTCGGTTGAGTTATTAGAATTTTAAAGAAACAATGTATTAACATTAACATTTAAGCCTGCAATGAGGATAACGTAGGCGTCTATCACGTGTATACTAATTTGACATTATCCTTTCAAAAATAGGGAAAGGGTACCCCTCTATCAAACAAAGTCCCAAGCTAATCGTGCGATATCGCTTTTCGCACGCGGCCTACGCAATTCAACAAGCAGTTCGAAAAGTCACGTATCTGCAACTCAGCATCAGTACAGCGTAAGTTTTTATGATTGTTTGCGCATAGTAACTTTTATAAACAAACGTGTAATGTAAAATACTGCGAAAATTCAAACAATGAGGTTATAACCACGGTCAGATTATAAACCGCCATGTAGCAGTATAATTTTCCCCCGGCTGTAGAAAGTGTCCGGTCGACAGT
>KN882301.1:143193-153217 GCA_000934455.1 Apostichopus parvimensis
TACGTATATTGTATATGTATATCCAACAAACAGAGAGATGGTTAAACTAATATATATTCGCAAAATGCGCTGGTACCTTCTTTAATCAAGGATACGTGTCTAGGCTGATTTACTGTCTTACATGTACAATGGTTAAAATAACCCACCTAATAAGACCGATAAAGAAATACGCGTGGTTTTATCTGATCCCGAGAATCAAATGGCCCCCTCCTTCCTTATCTGATCTTCTATACAAAAGCAAAACAATACAAAAAACATAAGAGCAAACGTTTACTTCCTTACGTACGACGTACCGTACTTAGATATAGCTTATTTCGATAACACTGGTGCATATTTATAAACCAACGTATACCATCTTCATATTTGTTAGTATATATGTATACTGTAATACGTTACAGGTCTATATACATAGGATTTTACATATATGTTGCAAATAATTGATGATTGGCAAAGTACAGGGGGAGGGGGAAGGGGGGCAGGGTGGGGGAGTGAATCCTTGAATTATTAAAGAAACTTTACAAACTTTAAAAATGTTAGAAAGGGACAGGCCAGACGTTTAATTAAAAAATTAAAAATTAATTTAAAAAAAAAACAGCTTGGATTTACTTCACCTGTATATGTACATTTTGCAGTATGCCTTTGTGTCATGTCATTTTGATGAGCTCCTTTGAAATTATTCATTTGTTTATTTCACCATAGACCATATTTACCCTCCAGTATACTTTTAGAATTAAACATGAACCGTATAACTTAATTAACATTGAAAGGGATATTCCAATACTTGGCAGCGTGGCACATACATGGAAAAGAAAGATATTTTACACCGCTGTTAGTTTGAAAACTCATTTCTCCATATCTTGTCCCAAATTCAAGGTATTGGTTGATTGAATGGAAGTAGTACTTTGAACCACGGAGTAACACATCTCTGATTTCACTGTGCTAAATCATCGATTCTTCCCCTTGGAACGGATCGCAGTATATGTGGTCTTTTGATAACATAACGGTTAAGAGTTTAGTATTTTGTTATAATAATCTTGTTGATTTATCCTTGAAACCTGATACACGTTAAAATGTTTGCTTAGATGTCAAGGTTCTTTTTAATTTAGAATTCCATCAAAATACAACAATTTTGTACAAAAATTATTTCCTCCGTGAATAAGCGAATTATATGTAATAAAGACACAAATATAACATTTCAGCTGAATTTGCCGTGATGACGTCATTCACTCTGTTGTTGCCAGATGCATTGACAAACTACCTCCAAATTCATATCTTCCCAATACACAACTGGTTATGAGAATGTGATTTGGATCCTAACATATATGGAAAATTAGCAATATTTGTTTTTATTTTATTTTTATCAAGCAATAAACTTCAGCTATCGGAATTGAATTGAATTAATGTAGTACTACTTCAGTGGTATGTCTATCGTTTTTCGACATATTTAACAGTAATCTTTTCAATTACGTCATTTTCATCCTCCCCCACCCCCTTGCCATAAATGGATTAGTCCAGTCGCCTTCCTGTCATGCAGTTCACTTACACTCATTTAAATATCAGTGTGCTATGCTTTATACCGTACAAGTGTACACTATAATACACTGTGTGAGTTAATCATCGCATCTTCACATTCAATCTACTAAATGCTTCCTCTCGCCGATTGCCTTGGGTAGAGTTGTCAAAGTCTTTAATCCTAATACCTTTTCTTACTTTACCGATCCCCGTCAAGGCTAATGCATCCTTCCTAGTCGTAAGACAAATTTAATCTATAAACCTCTCATTCTAACAAGGAAACTTAAATACCTTCTCAAATATTTTGTAGCAAAGTTTATTCTCCTAGTTATGTTTTTCTTCTATCTTTCTTTCTTTCTTATTTTATTTTTTCTCTTTTTTGGGGCATAATTTCGTCATCGATGACGGAAAAGCTGTTTTCTGCCAATAGTTGGAAACGGGTAAAGTTACAAAATAAGCTGGTTTTTTCCCGAATTAGTTTTCCAATTCACCGGTTCAATTCAGGACAAGCCAGTTGTATACCCAAAAAAAAGATATATCAAACATCTATTTGAATAGATGATTTACCTCATAAATTCATATCCGGGTTCTTAATAGTTAAATCAATAATAATGACTATTTAACAGGAAATCTCCAATCAAGCGCGACAGTGTCCTACTTAATTTTCTAACTTATTACTTATTAATAAAAAAATACCAGACTATACGGTATAGGCCTAAGTATAATGTATTGTCTCGTTATAGTTGTAATGTTTGATACATAAACGACATTATATAGCTATATCATGTACACGATCAATGATTTTTATCTGTATGTGTGTCGCCTTGTTATGTAATAAGAAGGCAGTATTTCAGTGTGTCGTCTTCTAACGGTTAAAAGGATGCATTTAGACAGATTTTTAGTCGTGGTGTGCAATAGCAGAAACACGTAAGTACTAGTAATTTATTTCCATTTTTCAAGATATTGCTTAAAATTGATATTGCTTCAAGATGTTGCTTAAAATATGCTTAATACATTGTTTTCATAAATTCTAATAACTCAACCAACTTTAAAATGAAAAAAAAACATAAATATAACCAACTAGCCATCATTGGACGAGATCCAACATAATAGTTGAAGAGGTTGAACTACGTCATCCAGAAATGTACAGTCAAAGTTGCCTAATCCTGTTGTTATTATAGTATTACTGCTTGTACTGTTGTCGTTACTATTACTGTTGGTATATACTGTTGTTGTTATTGTCGCGGTTATACTGTCATTGCAACTGTTCATCGTTACTGGTGTTGCTACTGTTGCTGTTATCTTTATGTTACTGTTGTTATTACTGTTGCCATTGCGGATATTAATTTTGTTACTGTTGCCGTTTGTATTATGGTTGTTGCTGTTGCTGTTACTGGTTTTGTTAGTTAGTGTTGTTACTGGTGCTGTTGCCGTTGCCTCCTTCGCCCTTGCTGTTATCAATCAATCAATCGATCAGAAACATTTATATTGCGCCTATATCAACGTTGTTCAATGGCGCTATGAGACAGTTACATGACATGAACTATTGCAGTATATACGCTTGTTCAAACTGGTAATGTTTTAGCAGTTTCTTGAAATTATCAATAGTCTGAGCGTTTTTGATACGGTTTGGAAGACTGCTCCACTCTTTGGGATAGAAACAAGAAAAATAACTGTTTCTATTTCCATTGTTACTATTGCTGGCAACGCTTTGTTGCTATAGCTCTTGTTTACCCTGTTGATTATGTTTTTGTTGTTGTTGTTGTTATTATTGATTTCGATCATTTTGCTGATGTTTTGTTGTTTCTTCGTTGTTGCTGTGCTTCTTCATTCAGATTATGAAATAGTTTGAAAACACTTCAGTAACTATTTCGGACCGATTGTTCTTGTGTGGACTTGTGATATAAAATGTTGTAATTACTTGTGAACGAATGATCGGATGGTTTTAAAAGTTCCACTTCTGTACTTGAAAACAGTTACCCATAGATTTTCAAAAAAACATAAATCTTCACTTAGTATACGACATTAAAATGTTCCTTATTAAAAAAGGGGATGTTGGGGGGGGGGGGTGTTGGAAGTTCCTTCCTGATGTGATTTTAGCTTAAACATTCCATATGATAATCCCCAGTGTAATACCCAAAATAAGAAATAAAAGGTAAAAATACCCAGAGGATATAATTTTCTTTAACATTTCGAAAAGCCTAAAGCCAAATGGCATTTTTAGTACTTGATCTCATTTTAGGTGTGAAAAGCAAGAAAATAAATTCCCATTTGATTAACTTTTCCTATTAGTAATCACACACTCGAGAATATATTTAAATGAAATAGAAAAAGAAAAAAAACACCACTATCTTTATAAAAAAAAAAAATTATCTTCACCTCTCGAGCTTCGTCCCATTAGAGTCCAATCTCAAGTCGTCATTTGTCTGAAGCGGTCGCTTAAAAAACGAGGGTAAAAAATTGTCTTTTTTTTTCTTTTTCTCTGCTTTGTTTTTAGTCTACTTCTAGGAATCGTAAACTCTTTAAGTGAACTGTTCAAACGTGATAGCCTTTCTCTACTTCAAACATTTTTACGGCCTATAGTCTGCCCAAATATATGTAGAAAAGGTCAGAGCTTTGCATATTACCAAAACTAAGAGTTAGTTGGAAGTAAAGATATCTGTATAGTCTTGTTTTCCTGGCTTGTCCATTTTTCACGAAAGAAGTCCATCTCCTAATAGGTTAATAATGGCCCAATTGCTTTTCAAAATGTTGACCCCAGGCGGTTGTATATAGTTTATTGATGGTAATAAAGGCGAGCGTTTGGTGACTTTTGGCTTCGAGAAAAAGGTACTTAAGATTGGAAACGTGTGACTCGCCTTGGTTTATGGGTTGTTATCAAACTACATACCGATATGACTAACTACGAAAATGAATCTAGAAAGTCAACTGTTTGATTTCATTTGTATATTTCAATACTGTTCAGTATCTAGACCGGTCGGTGGCAATCTTTCCATTAGTTTGTTTGTTTGTTGAAACATTGGACATGTCAAGAAGTCAGTAGTGATTACAAGTATTGTTTTTTATAAAGCATTTGTTTTACGTTAAGCTTTGACATTGATCGAGGCACTAGATTATTACTAACACAAAAGTTGAATTTGTTAGATCTTAATACACACCGTTCATTTCTCGTCTCTGCCGCTGTCTCCACCTCTCTGTTTCTGTTTCTGTTTCTGTTTTTGTCTTTGCCCTAGTCTCCGTCTCTCTCTCTTTGTGTCTCTGCATCTGTTCCTCTCTATGTCTCTCTCAAAGTCTCTGTCTCGAACTGTCTATCTCTTTGTGTCTCTGACTCTGTCTCCGTCTCTCTTTTTGTGTATATCCCTCTGTGTCTCTCTATGTCTCTCACTCTGTCTCCACCTCCACCTCTCTCTCTCTTATTGACTCTGCCCTATCTATGTCTCTCTCTATGCCTCTGTCTCCACCTATGTCTCTGACTCTGACTCTGACTCTGCCTCCGTCTCTGTCTCTCCAGTTGTGTCTCTGCCTCTGTCTCCACCCTCCCTCTTATTGTCTCTGCCCGATCTCCGCCTCTCTCTATGTCTCTGTCTCTATATATGTATCTCTTATTGTCTCTGCCCTATCTCTGTCTCTCTCTATGCCTCTGACTCCGTCTCTGTCTCTCTCGTTGTGTCTATGCCTCTGTCCTTCTCTATATGCCTCTTTCAATATGCCTCATTTATCTTTGTGTCTCTGTGTCTGTTGCTGCCTCTGCCTCTGTCTCCCCGTCAGTTTCTCTCTTTGTGTTTCTGTCTGTGTGTCTCTCTTTGTTTCTGTCTCTCTTTGTGTCTCTGTCTTTCTCTTTATGTCTCTGCCTCTGTCTCTGCCTTTGTTTGTACCCGTCTCTGCCCCTGTCTCTCACTTATTGTCTCTGCCTCAATCTCCACCTGTCTCTTTATATGTCTTTACCTCAGTCTCTCTCTTATGTCTCTGCATCCACCTTTGTCTCTCTGTCTCTCTCTCTCTCTTTGTTTCTCTGTCTCCGCCTATGTCTCTGCCTCTGTCTCTGCCCTGTCGCTATGTTTGTACCTGTCTCTGCCCCTGTCTCTTACTCATTGGCTCTCCCTCCATCTCTCTCTGTCTCTCTCCACCTTTATCTCAGTCTCTCTCTTATTGTCTCTGCCTCCACCTGTACCTGTCTCTCTCTCTGTCTGTTTATTAACGTATAATAAATGATATATATATACGATTCTCAAACTTTCCACCTTTGTTGTCGACACATACTTTTTAATATTAGCGGAAATTTACAAGGCTTATCTTTATAATATAATTTTATTAAAAGACAATTGGCTATGTAATCAAGCTGCGTGGTTATAGAATATTGGTATCGAATATGACCAAATCAAAATAAAGAGAAGTTTGTTAAAGATATTTGAATATGAAAGACTAGTTAAATAGTAAATATTCTTTTTAGCTTTTCAGTGAATAAGTAGGACTGATCTGCATTGCCTATCACGAACTAGGAGTTAGGGAGGGGGTAGGGTTGGCACCTCGAGATAAACACGTGATGGTTTACTAACATCTTAGCCCTTTAACAGATAGCTGAGACCGCAATTGGTATGATTTTGGTCGTGTCACTATAATGGAATGTATAAAGTAGCTTCAAAGGTGACTCTAGGCCAGGGGTGGGCAACCTATGGCCCGCGGGCCACATGCGGCCCGCCAGTGATTATTTGCGGCCCGTAAGATGTCTCAAGAAAAAGAAACAAATCAATCTTTGTTACATCATCACAAAATACGAGCTAGCTGCTTAGAATTTATCGGCACTAATGATGATGTCAGGTTGGCCTATTATGCCCATTAATTATCAACTGTTCTGTATTGACATTATGTTTTTTGTGAATACAGATTAAGTACACACACCAATTGCTTGAAAGTCCTCGGAATCAAAGGTTTGAAATCAACAGCAAGTCGTTGTTTAGGTGCGGCCCAGTCAAGTTTTTACTCCTTATATCTGGCCCATTCATTCAAAAAGGTTGCCCACCCCTGCTCTAGGCATAACATTTAGCTTCGTCCAAGACCAAAAAAAAATTAGGAGTTAGTAATGTTTATTCCTGTTTTCAAAATATCAGTTCTTTGAACTCTGTTAAGTCTCAGAAATGTTCATTTTAATACGATATTGAGGATAACGTCTTCTTCTTAGTGCAAATCTAAATGTTCATGATAATCCATTTGGGGGGGGGGGGGGTGGCAGGGGTAAATTTTAAAGACTCCTCCAAAACATTTAAATGACACTAACAACACCCATGGATGACAGTCAGCACCCAATTTTAATATTGATAAATTTGTAATGCATCGTACACATGTAATAATATTTGAGGCCCGTCAAACGTTCTGACCAAAATGGTCTGTGTGTTAAGACTATAAATAGCCCAGCCAGAGTTTTAATTTGATTAGTCTCATATGACTTTTAAGAGCCATTTTCATCAAAGCTAAAAAAAGTGTTGTAGAAATACAGCGGGCACTGATGGGAGTAGTTTTAACGGTCAACACAATGTCAAATATACCTTTTGTGCCTATATAAGTCACACAATGATGAAGTACTTATATGTACGCCCGTCTGTACAATAATGAAATAATTACTCTGAGAAATTACTGATATCGAAGAGACAGTCTCTGTCATTCTCTAACATTAATCATGTCAATAGAGGCAGTCTCCTTAATGTGAATCTCAGGGACATATACATGCCCCCGCCCCCCCCCCCTCCCCCATTGTCTGTTAAATTGATGTACAGCCCGCATATCCAAAGCTGAATACATTTGGGTTTTAATTAATAAAGCACTGCATGGACTGGAACCTAATCGGCAAACTAACGGCAACTCAAAATACAGGACCATTTATCAATTTTCAAGAGATTATATAGGTGAATGCTTCTGGCGTCGAGAATATAATATTTTAAATCTTAGACTTTTTTATTCCAAATGAGGAAAATAGAATAATAATGATGCAAATAATAATAATGCAAATAATAATAATAATGCAAATAATAATAATAATGCAAATAATAAAACATAATATTATTTCAGAAAAGTAATTTCCTCTGTTGATATATTGATGAAATTCATAAATACAGAACGCATTGCCATACAGCTATAAGCAAACATTAGAAATGTACCACATATAAAGGATAAGTCAACTGTTGAAAGTAGGTTGGTTATAATAAGAAAAGTGACATCCAAAGTGACCACTAGCTCTAATATCCAGTTTAATTCTGATGTAAGAGACGGCTGAGCCATTCAAGACAGGTTACATTCAATCGATCGGTTGGGGAAATAAAAATTGAGGGGGGTGTGGAGGGAGGGAGGTGCAGAGAGAGACAAAATATGGGGTTTTCAAGTAATAATAATAATAAGTAGGTTAGTGGAACATTTTTTCTCTTCTTTAAAAGTGGTATGCATTGCCTGCTATCATAATATATATCCCTTTAAACCAATAGTTAGGTTAGCTGATCTAGGCTGACTGCATAATTCTGTTGTTTTGTACGACACAACTATACGTATTATTTAAACATTTATGCTACTCATTAGCTTAAATGGTCAATTTTCCGTTCCGAAATCATTAAGAAAATGAGTTTGGTATTTGGGAATCAGTGCCCGATTCGTATGCTAATGAAACAAACGCTCCGTACTTTACCAAACGAATAAGAAGAAAAGACAAACTTGGAAATCAAGGATGAAATGTTTAAAACTCCTGAAGATGCAATTAAGGAAGTTATTTCAGAGGTGTTTATATTATCTACTTAAAGGCTTTATAACACATTAAGGGGTTAATCAACGGTCTAGCGTGCGTTACTCACAGGATTAATGCACGATCGGGGGATAATGCAAGCGATGCACGGGGGCGGAGCCCGAGTGCATCCAGCGATAGCATTAACACCCGGAGTGCATTAATCATGTGAGTAACGCACGCTAGACCGTTGATTAACCCCGTTCATTCATACACTACCATTTGTGTGGGGGAAAAATCATAAAACAATACATTTTTGGTTACATATAACCAAAGATTTATTAAAGTGATGCCCCGTAATTTTACCGTGCGTTACTCACAGGATTAACCACGGTCAGCTGACCTGAATGGACCAATAGGATTTAGGAATCTTTACTAGGTATGAATGAACCGTGGATAATTGATGACTTCTGTCATAAGAAGAAAATGTGGCTGAGAAGATCTGCAGTAGTTTACCGTTTCCTCTTTTGTTTTAATGTTTAAATTCCATCACTATCATTTCGCATATACAATTTGTAGGCTATATTTAAAGGATGACTGCACACATAATTTTAGTCTTAATTTCTAAGGTCCTAATATTAAAACTTACAACAACAAAAAGAGCTTGGCTGCTAGAAATGTTTCTATAGCTATTCTGGGTTTCAAGATAAATCATCTTAAAAATATTGTGAAACCTCTGGTATGCTCCTTTAAGAGTAATTTGATGATGACGTCAGCTACTCAGTGTAAGCATAATTGTTAATGTCAATCCACAATTTATAAATTCCAACTTCATATATAATATAAATATATAAATAACAGAGCTTCCTATGATGGCATTAGAATGTTGTCCTTGAAAAATATTGTAAACAAGTCATTTGCGGCCATTGTGATCTTATGGTTTGACCATTGAGTTTTGTATTGCATCTGGGGAACTGACCTAACACCTTGACAGATGTGTACTATACACGTCTCGTAAAACATGTTATTTGAGGCCATGAAAGACTTTCTCCCATTGAGTTTTGTATTGCATCTGAGGAACTGACCTAAGTTTCGGTGTATTAGACTATCTAGTCCAGTCACTTTCATAAATGACCAACACCTTGACAGATGTGTACTATACAGGTCTTTTAAAACATGTCATTTGAGGCCA
Source organism: Apostichopus parvimensis (assembly GCA_000934455.1). Classification (NCBI taxonomy): domain Eukaryota; kingdom Metazoa; phylum Echinodermata; class Holothuroidea; order Aspidochirotida; family Stichopodidae; genus Apostichopus; species Apostichopus parvimensis. The sequence continues at coordinate 152,601 of KN882301.1, forward strand.
TGAAAGACTTTTCCCATTGAGTTTTGTATTGCATCTGAGGAACTGACCTAATTGTCGGTGTATTAGACTATAAAGTCCAGTCATTTTCATTGATCGGCTGGTTAAAGGGTCATTTCTCAAAGAAAATACTATATGTTATTGAATATTATTATTATTATTATTTAACGAGTGCACGTGCTGATAGGTGAAGTCATTTGCTATTACATGTTGATCACTAATGTTCAGTCTACACTGTAACCTGCTTAACACTTAGTAAGTGAGAAGCTTTATATAGTCAAAATATCAATGATGTTATGATCTTTCAACGTACTATCGATTACTTTCACAGACTTGCACGGAAGCTTCGTATCATATTATACTACTTTAATACATATTAGGCCTATATATACCACATATAGGCTATACTACATTTATACTACATATATACTACACATTACTACATATAATACTACATATTATACAACTTTAATACATAGACTGACGTTAAAGTATCTCTTTTAGAAACATGATGGTATATTCCTCTGCCGGCTCACCAAGCGGTGAATTGGTTCTGTTGGAAATTGTTTTTGATTAAGCCGGGGTGTGTTTGATATATGTCATGCACGTTATAGCCTATA
>KN882301.1:164048-179858 GCA_000934455.1 Apostichopus parvimensis
CTTCACACACAAGCCTGAAGACTTGATCAAGTCTAAATATGACATCATAGGGACTCATGTTTTTTTTTATAATTATTATTATTATTATTTGTTACAATGTTAATTTTCTATGATATAGGGATGGGATTTGGTAAAATGCTGAATAAACTATACTGAAGCTTTTTCCATAACGTCATGATGTTATTGGGTTCAGTGTCAACATTTTTAAGATTCTACCCAACAAATAATGATAAAACAAATCAATAAACATTAACTAATATAATGTAATACCAAAATTCCATATCGTATATCAAGCAAGCTTTGTTGTAGTTTGGCACTCGAAAACCAAACTGATCTACCTTCATGGTAAATCATGACGTTATTTAGGCTAGAATAATAGGCGCATCGAGTTAATGTCCTTTGCAACATGATACCGGCCAATACATGATTGATTTCGATAGAATATACGAAACATGTATGCTTATGTAAAGATATTTCGTCTCGATTAATAAATTAACGATGTTGCGAGGAATTAGGTGTAGTGTGACTAGTGGCACGTATACGTCAGGGTCAACCCGTCATGCATCACTTCAAAACCGATGAGGAAAAAAAAACAATTTATGGAAACTCTTCCAGAATTATTAAAAATTTTCATCGTCTCAATGGAGATTATTCTCTTTAATTAAATAATAAGTCAGTTATTACTTCCACATCTTTAAGAGGACTTTGCGAGAGAACTTCTAAAGTTTTGCAAAATATGTTATTAAACAACTTTCGTACCGGTAATTTGGCTATAAAAATCTGACGGAAAAATCGTGATGCGCTTTGTAATAATGCAGTCTGTCCTAATTGTCATCTTTGGATAGCTATATATATCGTTAATCACCCGTGGTTTTATTATTATTTTATACAAATGTGTTTTTTTTTTTCACAATAATACATATCAACGCATGAATTTAATTGGTTTTTTATAGAGCACATCAATCATAAACCTCGACTTTAAAGAAAAAGAACATTTCATAAAATCGGAAATGAGATAAAGACCGTTGAGAGTGGTTGCGACTACTAGGCGACACATTTATATATTTAGAGGGAGAGAACGTGAGAGGTAAGGGCGAAGCACCCCCCCCCCCCCTCCAACGTATAAAAGAATGTAAAGCCGTCAAAGATGTGTCAAAAATGAATTGTTCATATAGACCGTTCCTACTTGCAGCGCTTTCTTCAGTTTGTCTAAGGAAAACTTTGGTTAACTAAGATTACAATCATACAAGTCTTTAGAGCCATTCCTATATACTTTCGCACCAGATGAAAATTTGAAAATGAAATGAATGAAATGGTAATAATGAGATTTGAGAATATATATATATATATATTTTTAGAATTTTAGAATCGACCAAACGGCATAGAATGATCACATCGATTGAAAAAGTGTACTTTTTCATTGTAGACTTTTCTTTGGGCGAGTTCATTCAAACCTTTATATAAAATTCATTTTCACAAGATTTACAGACTGTAAAGAGACTGTAATAGTACATGGCCAGCTATGACGACTTGTTTGTTTGTATACCGTATTTTCATGTCATGTTTCACAAGCACTCGTATACTGACAGTATCAGTAATATTAATATTTTTGTTTTATCACAATAAAGGTTAGGAATTGTTCATACTGTCAGTACGAGTGCTTTGAAGCACGGTATGGGAGAACAGTATAGTATAGTACAGTATAGGTGTTAGCATTGCGAAATTTTCACAAGTATAGCTTTTGTAAAAGGTGGTCGTGGTTTATGAATATTCGTAAGATAATACCATGAAATCGTTAAATACGCATTGTAAAAATGTTATAGTGACGTCATGTTTTGTTTGATCTTAAGGAGAGGCTCTTTGAGTGGTATTCAGGGCCATGCAGGTCACCCGTGCCACTTTCTCATTCCCTTGCCCCCCTCCCCTCCTCCCCCACCCAACAGAAAGCGCCTATATGACGTTTTCACACCCTTCCTTTCGCTAAACATATTTCATCAGTAAGCATCAAAATCATCATATGCCAGTCTTGGACAAACCTCGGTTTAATTACTCATATATTAGTCATGTAAATCTCCCAACAGTATATGTATGTACTTCTGAATGGCTGTAGATATACCTGCATTATTTAAGAGACACAGATCACTATATGCCAGTACACGAAGAGACGCATACAGATGATGATGTAACTGGTGCGTGCCCAGCAAATTTAACATAGTAACCAGGAGTAGCAACAATGGTTGACTGGTGTCTCGTATGTTTTAAAGGAACATTCTGATTTAATTATTTATATTCTACAGCACGATATAGTTTCTTCAAGCTCCCATTTTTATCTACGTTTTAAATTCTGTTTGTTTTTTTTTTGGAAACATTATCAGGTAAAATTTGCCTTTGTTTAACGTTTAAAATGCAACAAATCGTATTGCAATAAATTAATAAATGATTAGCTCATAAATGTTGTCAAAAAGAAAAAAAGGAAATTATAAATAAGACTGAATGGAGGAAAAAGAATACTCCAGGCGTCTCGAAAGCGTTTCACTCAAGATATGGATAATCAAGATACATCGAGGGTATACTTACAATGGTAGCCTATGTAGGTTGGCTTTTGGCTTTTGGCTTTTGGCTTTGGTATTGGCTTGGCTTTGGCTTTTGCCCACGTAGTGCTTTAAAAGTAGGAGAGCGAGCAAAATACGAAATGAAAACATGTTTGCGGGTTACAATCGAACACTGTATGAACTATGTACAACTGTGTGTTACAATATGCAATAAATACAGGGAATAATCCCCCCCCCCCCCAACTCAGCCTTCCCGCACTCCTCCCCTCCCTTGCGCAGACTCATACAGTGTATCTTCACTATGCACTAGTAATACGCCAGTACTTGTACTGGTTGTTATTAGGTATTACGTTTTTTTCGGTTTCTGATTTCGATAAGGTGGAAGAGCTTTGTATATCACTCTACATCGGAACTTCAGTGGAGGCCACGTTTTGTGAGGGTAAAGAAGAAAGTGTGTATGTGTGTGTGGGGGGGGGGGGGTAAGGAGAACGTGGGTGGTAATAAGAAAGTTGTCGAAAGAAACGCTGCAATGGCGTAGGGGGTGATAGATGGGCGGACGTGTAGGGGGTGATAGAAGGGAGCGCGATATTCAAACTTGATGGGGTACTCTGGGGTCTGAAGTATAGTTACGTAATTTTACCGATTATCGTGGTAAACTACTTACCTAAAGACCACAGTTTAAACAGATCATGACTATATACTACGATACGTATATATGATTTACTGCATGCACAAAAAGTACACTGATTAATTTTCGCGAGGTTACTGGTACTGTTAAACCAAGTAAGTCGAATGCCTGTCTTTTCAATCAATGAAGCGTAAATCTTTGACCATGTAGAAGTCACTGTGTGTGTAATCAGCTCATGTGGATATGTACAACCTTGGAACTGCTATACGCTACCGAGAACAGATGTCAAATACCGTTGCCTTGTCATCCCGTACAATACACAATGTAACAAACGTGGAATAAGTCAAATAGACATATCCTACCGTCATATTTAATTTACCATTTAGAGAAAAAAATCCATATATCTATATAACGCAAAAAAGTCCTTGAAAGATTTTTTTTAACGTATAGAGGAGAAACTTTAAAGCTGTCTTTGTTAATGTAACTGTTAAAAGAAAAACGTGAAGAAAAAGGAGCGATATTTTCTATCCTATCCCACTGCTGACACCAACTCCAACACCATTGTAGTGTATTTTCCTGCCTATCGTAGATTATATGGTGTTTCGTGAACCGGAGGGTGATTTAACCCTAAAACTTGTTTTCATTGCAAATGTTTAATACCGCGATCGTTTTTGTGTCCAAAAGATCTCTCCATTTGAGAGTATATATTACCTTCTACATTTATATTTGGGCAGGCTGCTATTCCATATAGTTGTATAGATTGTGTCCTTTATAACGATTTAACAAACCCCAAATCATAAATGTTAGTAATCAAAAGAAGTCATCGGTGTAAACCTCCGCTGTGTGGTAAATTAACCTGCATGAGACCTAACAATTACAGACAGAACCAAAACGACTTCTGGTCATTTCGTTTGGAATTGTCAGAGGACAAAAACAAAATGTCTCCGTCTGCTGATTTTCACGCTCCCTGCGAAATTATGTATATACAATTTGAACGTTTAAGTATAAACATTTTTTTTTAATGACAACCTAACATTAAAGGTTACGGTAACTTCGGGCGGTCGGGTGTGTTTCATGTGATATTATATATCGCCCTCTTCCATTTTAACTGTTGTCGGTATTAACTTGAGTCCCGACACTCGAACGTTTGAGCAACCAGGCGCGAACCCCACCGATCCTGCCCGACCGGCCGACTCACCACACCCCACCCCAACCATCTCCACCCTTTTCAATCATACAAAATAAATTAAAATGGTTATTAGCACAACCCTTGCGTGTAGGCCGGCAATATTATATAGGCCTATGGTATAGCCTAAATATGCCTCATAATTCACCATTTCACTTCTATTTATTATTATTGTTGGGGGGGGGGGGCTATGGGAGGGCACCCCGACCCTACATGGGGAGTCCGCTTCAAAGACCACACAACCCCCCCCCCCCCCCCCACCTCCTTTTACAAAATCCTGCAGGATGCGCTCCTTACAACTGTTTATAACACAGAAGCATGAAATGCCGAAATACATATTTATCAACATTTATAATGTTATATCATAAACTAATATCAGTAAAATCATGTTTCTTAATCTAACAGACACGACTAACTAGGATTTGACATTGATAATTGTATATGTTTGGTAATATTCTTCATCGTTAACAATGTTGACTTTATGTCATTGAAGATATCGCTACATTACGAAGAGCGTTATCTTATTACATTAACATTTTTTCCAATCTGCTTAACAAGGCAAGGTAACTTCCCTTGTATCTTTTACGATCTAATGCAATTATTGATTGCTGGCATTTAAAGGGACCCAGTGAACTGTTGAGAAAAGAAGGCTAACTTCAAAGTGATGGTATTCAGTTTGCGTCCATTTTACATTTCATGCGACGATTTACTATAGAGAGTATTTTTGTTGTTTATTTACTTTGCAGCATGAAACCACACTGGTTTACCGCGCTTATAGTGTTAAGTAATTCACGTGTAACAGTCGGTCGCTTATATATATTCTCAATTAGGCACACAACTGTTTTAATGTTCCCTTGTCCCTCCTTATTATCACAGTTAAGCATAACTTTGATGATGTATCTAACGGCTATAACTGGCCGCCATTTCGACCATTTGTTTACATTCCTCCCACGAGAAATACAGCTAGAGGCATCTCGTTATTAAAGCCTTAAAAAAAAACGGTTTCTGCTCACTGCAATACTGCTTCGTACGAACATGTAAGATTTTCTCGTCGACAAAAACAGTACTAAAAAATAAAAAAAATCAATAAATAAAAACATAATTTAAAAGAACAACAGGTTATCGGCCTTACCGTGCATGGTGGTATATAATAAGAATTCACTTTCCAGCCCAATTTGTGTATGCAAATTTAGGCGAGGTTTTTCATAGTTACATTGGTTCATGATAAAGTAATTGTTCATCTTAGTGTCTTCGTCGGTGTAAATTAAACCCTGCAATTGTAATGTTTTTAGGTATTTTACCACCAACGAGGCGTTTACATAATGTCTTTGTTCTTTGGATATTGTTGTTGTCTTTTAAATAGTATACGAAATCTATCAGGTGTCACGGTCCGCGTGTTAAGGGAAGGTTAGCCCCCCCCCCCCCGCCCCTTGGTTAAATAATGACATCGCTGAGGTATTTCATGGTCATGTTGGACTGACAATTCTTTCCCAGTATACTGTATGTACGTGGAAAGATGTCGATAGTTACATCTGAAAAGTAAGAGATAAACATATGCGTATATCCTATACCACTAACATGCGTTATATGTCATATGATTTAATCCACACACAATCGGAGACAACATGATATGGGCTGATGTAATACTACACCTACTTAGTGCATATACTTGATTGTTAACCTAATATGTTAACCTTATAACCTATACATATATAATCGTGATATTATGCTGGTTATACTAAACAACCGTTTTTTACACACTGTATCCGGGCCGTCGACAAGATCTCCTCAGAGTACAAAAAAATGAGTTGTGTGGCTTTTAAGCCCTTCAATGGAAACGCAATTTTAATCCGTGAGGGGAACATCTTTGGCTTCATGTTGGTCATTTTAAGGCCTAACCTTATTTTGAAATATAAGTTGACTCATAGAGCCATGCCAATTGTTAGGACAAATATGACAAGTTTGTCTATTGACTTGCCTTATATATCCATTATTTTTGTTCTCATCTGCTTCTTTCGGCAATTCTTGAAGAGGATTGTTGTGAAGTAATTCAAATGTGGGTGTATCGTTTGATTAGTTTTGGAGCATATGTACAGTGCCACCCACATGTCATAACACGTATAGTTGCTAAGTGATGACTACTTAGCAATTCATATTTAGAAGAAAGTGAACTTAGGAAACCGGTCAACCTGTTTTGACAAATTCTATTAAGTATTCATTTTATTAGACGCTTTGAACAGAAATGTGTTAAACGTTTTTTTTTAAATAGAAATTGCGATATACAGTGTGCGGAGTACTCTGAAATGAATAAATTACCATTGACGTTTTGCCTTAAAAATTGTCACGTTTCGCTCTATATATTTTGATCTGATTGAGAATATAAGTTAATTTGACTCTTGTTTTTCCCATTTTTTTTACAATTCCATGTATTGACTGAATCAGGAAAGAAATAGAATACTGCCCTGGTTTATGTGTTTCAACATATATGTAGGATAAGTGGTTAAAAGTTTGCCTCATGACAACATGTTTTAATTAACATCAGATGGTCCCAGAATACCAGATTACTATAGAAGGGATCAATTAGTAAGATATTAACCCCCCCCCCCATCCCCGCCCCACCCCTTGGTCCAGTCCATAAAAGTGAGTATGCAGATTGATTAAAACCCACCAAAAAGGGAAGAAAAAAAACTTGAGGGCTGGTAATATTTCTACCGCGGGTTTTTGGTTTGCAAGATATGCACCTTTCAAAATATGCCAAATTTTTGGAATGCTCCTTTAAGGCTAAATTAACTATGACGTTGGCTTCTTAGTGCAGGCCTGACTGTTACTATGTTAATCCATTGTTCTAACATTTCTAATAAATCAATTAAACAATGTTCTTTTAACTTCATATTAGTAACAGAGCAACACATTATATGTCATGTAAAAAAAGCCATTTGAAACTGACGAACTTATACAACATTGTAAGAATGTCATTTGGAAACTCAAAAAGTATAATGTTTTCCTATTGAGTTTTGTGTTGAATCTAAGAAACTGTCTTAGACTTTATAGTCCAGTCACTTTAATTGATCGACCTCAGCTGGTTTAAGGGTCAATTCTATAATTAAAAAAGACGTGTTATAGAAGTACAACCTGGACTGAGAAAACTGACCCAATGGTCTCTGTGTTAGACTTTATAGTCCAGGCACTTTAATTGATCGACCTCAGCTGGGTAAAAGGTCATTTCTATCAAATAAAAAAAAAATTAAAAAACGTGTTATAGAAGTGCAACCTGGCCTGAGAAACTGACCCAATGTTATGTGTGTTAGACTTTATCAAGGGCGTAGGAACCGGTGGGGCTGGGGGCGCCAGCCTCCCCCCCCAGTGAAAAATATGGTGGGGCGGAAGTATCATTCCGCCCCCCCCCCCCGGCTCCGCAAGTCAGAAAACCCCTTTTTCATTTCCAAATGAGAAAAAAAATCACATTTGGAGCACCAAATTACATCTAAGGCCAGGTGAAAATGCAAAATTATTTACAAAATGGAGTGGGTGTTGAAGTGTGCTATATTGCACCAAAAAATAAAAAAAAAACCTCCCCCAGGCCGGCCATCAGTCTTCAGCCCCCCCCTCCCCCACTCAAAAGTACTTTCCTACGCCACTGGACTTTATAGTCCAGTGACTTGAATTGATCGACCTCAGCTGGTCGAAGGGTCATTTCTAATAGAAAGCAAAATGTTATAGAAATACCGAACCTGGACATATAGCAGTCTTTTTTGGGGGTAACAATCTACAACATCAAAATTAATTTGGATGCCTGCATTACCTATTAACTGAATAAATGTGTATCGTTACATCTGTTGTTGAGGTTCACTACCCACTCAGTCCTATTGTCCACGCCGTATCTTTATCAATCCAGAGATCTAGAATTACACCTCTCCATCTGTGATAAAGTATCAATCTTAAGTGGTTTTCAAATTAAGATTTAGGAGGTTCCAGATTTGAATCGACGGCGAAAAACTCCTTTGTCTTTCAAGAATCCACTCCATTGTAAAATGAGAATATCGTAGCCTTTGGAGGCTATTTTTTTTTTTGTTATAAGATTATGAAGAAACCTAGATAATAATTACGAATTTAGGCTAGGCCATTATGGGTAAAACGAGGAGACTTGACCAGAAATTAACACACTTATTGGTGAATCCATGGCCTACAGTAGGAAAGTACAAATGGATATTTGGCTAAACGGTGGTTGTGGAAATGGAAGAAAGTAGAAGAAATAGACTTGGAGAAGTGATTGGGTTGGTGTGTGCAATAGGAAGAGAGGGTGGGGAGGAGTGTCGGGTTAATATGGGGGGGGGGGGTAGGAAACGATTTTAGGTTTGGCTAGGTCTTTTTGTGAAGAAATTATGTTTTTAAGATCAGAGTGTCACAGATAAACGAAAACCATCACCACTTTATGATAAACGAGATACCCGGTATTATGTATAAAGATATCTTTGTATTGTGTTTGTTTGTTTGTATGTATGTTTGTTTGTTTGTTTGTTTTGTTGTATATGTTTCTTTAGAAAATCGCTTAATGTTACCTTTCGTAAGGGAATAGTCGGTTTGAACGTTTAGTGATATTCCAATTTTTAGAGGTTGAAGAGAGGAGGAGGACGAAGCGAATGCAGGAATGTTGTTATTTTATTATTTTCTATTCTGCTTTTTTTTTTGTCAGTTGAAAATACCCAAAATAAGTTTAGTTTCCCGTAAATATTCCTTCCTTCCTTATGTTGTGAACTGTGTTTTGAGTTGGCGCAAATCCAACTGATATCAATTTTTTTTATACACACAGCTATATATACAGTAGGCACATGATTCAGTTTTCGTTCCAAGTTTGACTTCGCTGGTCCATGATTTTAACCTCCCTGCAAGAGTCACCTCGGGTCGAACAACTTTAACCTTGATATTAAAGATAATTGCTGCCTTGAGCGTCATCCTAAATTTGCTTTTATAGGATATATTGTGGTTGGGTAAAGTGGGGGTGGGGGAACTGACACAGTAACCCACTTATGATTATTGAACCTTGTTGAACTCGTTATTGTATTCGGAAATTATAATATCAAGTCACTGCATGGATAAGAGTATATGCGGATGACACCTTCCAATGAGTTCTCGAAACATCAACATTTCAAAGACCAAACTAGGCTCATTTTGCTTGGTTTTGATTATCATTATTTTTGGCTGTCTGGTTAATTTTATCTGAGTATAGTAGTGATTCGATTAAGGTTGCACATCATCATTAAAACCCAAAGTTAAAGATTAAAAACAAAATCATACGCAGGAACGCTGCTCATAAATGAAGGTAATTCAACGAAATATAGATAACTCTTGCACCAAGCAAGAGATAAATAAAGAGATAACTAGATTATAGTTACCGAACAAGGTGTCGTGTCAAATACATATCCTAATTTGTTGCTGCTCAGTCGCGGCCTTTCTCAAGACATCACCAAAATTATCATCAATATTGTTCTGCTCACGCGTGTAGCGCAATTATACCGTACGTGATACTGTATTAGAGTCTTCATCTGACTTACGCATTTTCCACGATTTTTTGTCTCTGCAACTCAGTCAACCCATTGCCTTGTCAAGCCTTATCCAGCTGGTATATAGCTTAATGAAGCAGAGGCCATCATGTCTCTTTTTTTATTTATTTTTTATCGACAGCTCAGGACAAGCGTAACGACGGCGGAATAACGGAACCATAAAGCTTTAAAAGAAATCGCAAAATTAACACAAAATTCACCTTGAACTACTCTTATCCAGCCTGTATAAATTTTGCTGGAAAGATGCTGTAAAAGTTGAAAAGTTACACGTTTCTCGTTCAAAATGTTCATAAATTGTCCCTTTATGTATGCCTTCCTTAGTTCTTGCTTACATTCCAAGGGTTTCCTTTATGGGCATAAACTGATATTTAACAAAACATTGCATTTTTTGTTTACATTTTGTTTACATTGTTTCCATACATATATATATATTACGAGGTCACTGTGTCGCACTCACTCATTCGGTTATTTCTTTATGGTTAGAATTAAACTAATTCGCTACACGCTACACGCGACTCTTCATTAAATCTTCTTCATGAGTTTCGTTTACATAATTTACCGTAATTTTCCTTGCACGTGAGGATGAACAAAACAATCATAGGTTTCCGATCGACTTTGGAAAGTAGCAAGAGGAATTAACCTTTTTAAAACACAAAAGTCCCAATCCCTTATAATGAGAACAATAGAATGTGTGTCGACGTCGTATCCAGTTAACTTATGTTTTGGAAACGTTTATAACTTGATGATGTATTATTACTTGAAAAGTGCAAAGAAAGAGTTGAAAGCCTTGAAAGATATTCTTTACTTTACTTATTCAGTACTTGAAAATTGCAACCACAAAAAAAGAGTTGAAAAGCTTGTTTCCGTGAAAAAGGGAGCATACGAAGTTAAAAAGTCCTTCCAATTATTAGGAGCTTGTTCTCACTACCAGCACAAGAAAAAAATAACAACCAGAGCGCGTTGTTATTTCTCATGCAGTTATTAAGATACATTTTTGCTATGAAGAATATATAGATGCAGTCTGTTACAAATGACAGATCAATATAGCTTGTTAGCCGACTAAATGTGCGCTGAACCAGGCAATATGGGGGTGTATACCTGCCCCCGTCCCTCCCCCCTCCTCCATTCCTCCCACACAAATCACAACCTTGCATGTAAATCTAATGATGGCCTAAAATGCATCAGGATGCACAATTCCACGTCCAACATACCTGTATTTGTTATGCAGTTATTAAGATACAGTTTTTGCTATGAAGGGTATACAGATGCAGTCTGTTACAAATGACAGATCAATACGGCTTTCTAGCCGACAAAATGTGCGCTAAACCAGGGAATATGGGGAGGGGGTATACCAGACTACCTGCCCCTACAACCCCCACCCCCATTTTCCTTCCATACACATCACAACCTTGCATGTAGATCTAATTATGGCCTAAAATGTATCAGGATGCACAATTCCACGTCTAAAATACCTTTGGGTCGGCTTCCAACAACCTCAGGGTCACACCTCTCGTAACTTTTTCAACATCCTGGAATCGCCCCCTGATTTATCGTAGTCTTAGTAGCAACAAATATTACTTGCAAAAGAATTTCGTACTACTATATATTTAGCATAATGTACGTGTCCCTTTCTCGAGAAATTGTGTTTTTAAAGAAACTGAACGAATTATCAAAAAAAAAACGCAAAAACTTATTAACTCCCCGCCTAGCCTACCCGAGCCAAGTTTATCCGCTTTACACCTCCTCGTGTTACATCGGTTGTGCTTCTTAAAGTGTTGAAAAAACGGTGGAAATGCCTGCTTTTCCAATACTTCAAAATGTCAAGTGGATGACAATCGTGCGGCATAAACTCCAGTGCTGCCTTTCAAAACTGCCACGAATTCATCACAAATTGGTCAAGCAAATGCAATGGCCTCTTTGATGTTATTATCTTCTTGAAGTTCGAGTTCAGAATACTTCATCCATCTTCTCTGGATGCATATCTTCTTTGTTTCAACAAAAAAAGAAGCTCCTAGACTTATCTAAATGAAGGTTAATTTTGTTGATTCATCTATTTTTATATATATATCTATATTCACTTTTGGCAGTTTTGCAGTTTAAAGGGACCCTTTGTATGACATATTTTACACGTCCTGTTGGAACAAAGGTACATTGGTTAATATTTTAAAAATTCGATTGTGGTTATTGTTTCTTTTACTACCACAATATTATACTTGGGTTTCGTTGTCAGAGTTCTAGGTGATGCTCATGTTTTTGAGCTGTGTATACTCTGGTTAGGCTTCATATGACATTGTTATATTCATCGAAACTACACTGGCTTCGTATACTGTTTTTGTGAAGTTAGCAATAGATTCCACTATCAAATTTAAAAAGGGTTTAAGAACATTTGGGTTATCATGGTGTTTTGGTTAATTCTTCTACTCTGTGGGTTTAGCCCAGTTTACGTCAATGGTATACATTGGTATAATAGCTATGGTATAGTAATCATCTTCGGAGGCAAGATGAGGCCTCTAGTTGGTAAAAAAAAGAAGAAGTAATTTCAAGTGTTGCTATCCTGATTTTGTTGGTGGATGCGTCTGCTTATGGGCTTGGTGTTGCCGTTTCGTGTACAAGGTGTTATTGCTGTATTTGGTGTAAAAACCCTCATTAATCGATCTGGGGATATATAACTTGGTCTCGCCATTGAACAATCCGATAACGCATGCCTTAATATATAGAAAAGATCCTGTTTGGTTTCAAATTCGTTTTCGCGCTACCTCCTACAGAGATAACCATCACCGCCAGCTGTCGCTCTAATCTGCAATCTTTGTCGCCATTTGTCAGTTTTGTCGTTCGTTGCTATACTTCAAGTACTGTCTGGTCTGAGTTTTCAGTGCATGACATAATACCATCGAGAATCGTCTTGAATAAGATTCTAAGGTTCGACTATAGCACCTTTCGGAAGAAGACCATCAAATCCTTGACACAAATCCATTTTCATATGTTCCTTTGAAAATTAATCGTTTTCAAGTTGAAATGATACTTCTTCAATTTAACTGGTTTCAACTTACCATGACGAGATGGAAAAAAAATAAAACAATAAAATGATACTAGTATACGTGGGAGTATGGCACGGCTCAGCTTGACAGTGTCGTTAATATCGCGGTAGAATTTGTATGGAAAATATTGAAAATAACAATAATTTTTGATAGGCGTCAGCTTTTAGTATTATAAAGTAATGATTACGGAAACCACATGGCGGTAGTGAATGATTCTTCTCCAGTTTACTAAATATAAGTTATAATCTATTATATTTCCAAAATTTTCTTAAATTACAATTTAAACCAATTAGATTATTGATGGGAAACTGCCTTGTTATGCATAACTATATCAAAGGTATTATGTATCACTGCCATTTTTATTGCAAAAGTTCAGCATGGGCCACCGGTGGTTCATCGATGATTTTGATGGTGAAATTACAGCCACCACACCCACCACTAATGATGTCATTACTGGATTTTAACTATTTCTCTGGCATCGGACTCTCGTAAAATTCATACTACTAACATCACATTATAGGGACAAACGGATATATATGAGTTTAGAAGAATGACGGCATTGCCAAATATGTGTCAGTAGAAGAGAAACAAAATTTCAAACTCATTAACAAACGTTATATTGTAGATCTGCTTGTGCCAATCTATGAAACTGAGCAGATAAACAGAGGGCACATCAATAATTTTTATGGCCATTTTTTGTGGGTTTGTCTGAGAGTACTATATGGCGTGATATTTCATCTTTGATATCTTATAAAAGAAACTATAATTTGGTGCTTTTAAGAAGCTTCTTGTTTTTATCCCAAATCAAAGTTAGAAAAAGGCAAATATAGTTCCTGGACTTGAATACCCTTTTTTGACGTTATGTTCGTAATACCTTTGATCAAGGAACTTCCAATAATTGAGTTTTGAAAAGTCTGATTTCAATTCACCTTTTCCTAATTGTGTAACTTCAAACAGAAATGTGGGGAATTATTTCCTGTTAAACTTTTGGAGTTGGTTATACTCTAACGACCTCCTCGTCTGCTATATAGTAAAGAGCCCATCCGGTAATTACGTCTACTCCAGTTCTGAAGCTTTTAGAAAGGCTCGCTGGTTGCGTCATTATATAGTATTCTTTCATCGTAACTGAGGATAATATTCTCTTCGCTTTAATGCTTTTTCATCAGTGTTCATTGGTCAGTGACCCTTTTAAACAATAGTCTATCCAATTTACCCGTTTCTTTACATTTTGTCAAACAATCCCTTAAGCGATTTTTCCCCCCTCTACCAGCAACGACAAAAAAAGTCTGTCTGTCATCTCATTACATTAAGACAAGTTTGACTGCTCTTTCGCCTCGGGATAGATGGTTTTATAGAAGGATTTTCTACGAGTAAGCTTTTTAAAATGTTCGAATTTTTTTGAGGTAGCTCTGCGTTCCGAGAATTGTATCAGGATTGACATCTAACTCTAATATATAATATAAAAAAACTAAGGGGTTTCAGTTTATACCCTGAAAACGTAAGGCTTGTTGTTGGATTGTAGATATGGAAAAGGTAATTAATATGTCCAAGCTAATCTCAGTGTTATAATTTCAACATAAAATGAAGGTTTTAGTGTCAAATCAATAAGGCAGCTCCACCCATCCAATCAAGACAAGTTGGTATATTTGAGTCTTTTTTTTTTTTCTTCTTTCTTTTTTTGTAAATCACACGTCACAATCATGACTTGATTTGCATATGCGAGGAGAACCCTTGAGAGGGAAAAAGAGCTATGTTAAATGTCGTTTGCATCCTTTTCAATTTCAATGAAAATGCCATCGCGGAAGTAACGGATTATAATCTCTTTTTACATTTTATCTTTCTGCATAATCAGATCTTTTTAGTACATCTCTTTGTTCGATTCGTTGACCAATTTTCATAGGTTGCTAGAGGTTTTTGCCCGAAATGAGAGGGAAAAAAAAAGTTCTGTGAATGATCCAAGTGGACACAATTTTGTGGCAAATTTGGGGGTACCTTGTGTTCAACTATTCGAATGTTGGCGCAGGGTGGATGAGTGAGGATGGGTGAGGATGGGGGAGGGGAGTGTCAACTATATAGTCACAGCCTCCGGAAACTTTGGTTGAACGTTATCGTGCATCTGTCCAACTTTTTTATTTATATTTTTATCCAAATAACTCCAGGTAATATTTACTTTGATCTCTACGCGTGATCTTGGTTAGGGGGTCAGTTATATCGATCTATTGTGCAATGTGTATACCCAGGGACGTCGCTAGAGGGGGGGGTGTGGGGGTGTCTCACCCCCCCCCCCCCCCATCTTGGTAAAAATGACGATAGTTGGAAATTTGAGTGCGACAGTCGGAATTTCCGACTGTCGGAATTTCCGACTGTCGTTAGCTTCAATTCGGAATTTCCGACTGTCGCACTCTAATTTTTCTGACTGTCGCACTCTTATTTTCATATGTTCTTGTAATTTGTGAGTGACATAAAATTTTCGATCAAAATTGACCTTTAATCAGTCATATTTACCACGTTTTCCTCGTCACATTGAGATTTTGTATCTCGCGATCCTTATACTCCACCATACAAAACTTCGTATGATTTTGAATACTCTAAAAAAAAATACAACGTTCTCCAGCTTCAGCTCTGATAATTTATGTATTAATTTTGCTATTGGGTGGGTCAGCCCTGTTCGCTAGCTTCAAGTAAGTTCAGGATATACTTGTTTTTTTAGCATGGTGTTTTGTCAGTGCTCTTTTGATCCTGAATACTCGTCAGCTCCGTTAACTCGATTATAATCGTAGTAACATTCAGGCCTACTTATTCAACTACTTACTTAGTTTGGCAGATGCAATTAGTTAAATTTAGC
>KN882302.1:24755-38581 GCA_000934455.1 Apostichopus parvimensis
CCTGAGTCTGTCAGAGGGAACCATGACAAAGCAAAGAGTTACAATACACACTAGAAATACAACGCAGGACTCACACATAATACTCTGACACTCCAGCACATTAACAGCAGTAAATAGTTAGGCAGCAGACCGACAAAATAAAGTCAGATTGTCTGACAATAAAAATAGCGCTATACACAGTTTCACTATAACAATACCATGGATATTACCCATTTTAGTCAAATTGAATCTGAAAATAGATGTATCAAAGTTAAAGGCATTGAGGACTCTCCCCAAACCCTGTGCGGCCATTTTGAAAAAGTTAACTTTCTGTTGCTTGCAAGTGACGTTTTGTTTGCGTCACTACAAAATGCAGACAGTAATGAAACGTGATACCTTAATTGTTATCTTTAGCTGGACCTGAGATGTCAATCGCTGTATCGTTTGTATACTGCTGTCGGTATTGACCGCAGCTGTATGTACTGACTGTACACTAGTGTCTAATTACCGACGGTAGCAAGCTGTGTGTGTATTTTCTGAGATCGATGGTGGTGTTTAACACTTTTGTTACACCTCATTCGAAACTAGGTCAAATTACCGGCATTAGACGTTTCTTTTTGCCCGAGTCTTCACACCCTTTAAGCAAGCATCTTGTTGGTGCCATGCATATATAAAATGCCCCAGCAAAACCATTTATCAAACATTTGGACCACCTCTAGTTTCTTGTACATATGACAATGAAACTTCTTTTTAGTCAATGCCAGAAGAAACCATAACCATGAAGCGATGAGCCACTTGGATATCTTCACATTCAAGTTACAATCTGAGATAATACTTACATTACATTTAGTGCTGAGGTACGGCTGAAGGGTGGTAGCGTGTGTCACCATCAATTCAGGTTTCACTTTACTGAACAAATACAAGGTTTGAAGACAGGAGACCAAACGCCGACTATTTGCTGCACTTTCCTCTACAGACTCTGAGAATTAGGAAAGGACAGAGATTGGATATCAGTAAAAATACAACCTCATGATTACTGATGGGAACGATGTCTTTTAATTATCTTAACGATGCTGCTACTTAATTCCTGGTCTCTTCTTACACAGCCTGCACTCCAGATGAGTACACAAATTGTTTCCACTCGCTTCCTTTTTGACAATGTATGTCTACTGCTACAGCTGTGTGTGTCTTACAGGAGTCACAATCTAAAGCATTATTTTTAACTGACACGAGCGTGTTACTTACAAAGAAGGAATCTCACAAACAGCTAAGGATATACATTTGTCTATCTTGGAAAACACTGAAGCTTTTAATGATTTTATATCCAGAAGTGAAATGTCTTTCGTCTTTTCAATTCACACCAACATAAAAGTGAACGTTAATGTCACTTGATTCGAATATATTATTAATTTATTTTTTACAATATTTCTAACCAAGAAGTAAGCAATCTCATGATTAGACATCAAACACTGATAACAAAACTGAACCAATCAGTGTCGTCACCAAATCCTCAAAGTCCTGTATCAGCAGACATCCTCAACATCTCCTAACAGATTTTCCTCAGCAGGTTTAGGGAGTTGTTTGTCATTTATCCATCTCATGGGTAAATAATGACAGCTGGGTATGTCTACTTTACTTATTATATTAATATTGATAAGTGAGTTGAATGAAGCAGCATTTTATCTTACCAGCAGCTTTTGTTTCCAGTCGCAGTACGTGTTCCACCAGACAGTCTGTGATCTGTACACAGGCCTTCTGTACTGGTTTAGATGAGGCATCCTCCTCACTCTTCAGTAACTGTAAGAGTAGCAAAATATAACGTAGAGAAGACTGTCATAATAAGATGTTTACCATTCATCAAGCCTGAATACAATAGAATGTAGAGACTGTAATAATACGATGTTAACCATTCATCAAGCCTGAATACAACAGACTGGCAGAGTATATAAATAAACTGTATTTTGACGGGGTTATTTAGACTTTTACTATTCACTCTCACAGAGGTTGTTTCACATTATTCTTAATATTGCTAGCAGTTTCAACTGGATGAATGATGAGAGAATTGGTACTTTTCACTTCTCATATCTGCCAATAACAGTGTGGATAGTACGAAGTACTATGGGTGTGGGTAGTACAAAACACCATGGAAGTGGCATTTAATGATAACGTTTCACACCTTCAAAGGAGTATTTACTATTAAGTTGTATAGTAGACAATCAACAAAGAAAAACTAAGAGTCAATATTATAGTTTTGTATCATATAATAAAAGTATGATTTATTTACGTTTGTTAAGAGTTGCTCCAGCCAGTCATAGCCTGTGTCTTTACTGGCAGCTACAACTTCAATGACATTAAGGGCTCTGTTCAGGAGTCCATTCCGATCAGAAGTTGGTAATGGCGTGAACCACATCTTCTGAAATGTCTCATTTACAAGCCGCTGTAAACACAAAGGAATTAAACATGTTACCATAACCTGCTTGAGCACTAGGTGGGAACACTTCAATGACAATCAGACATTAATCTGGTTGGAGTTACAGCTGGCTGGTTATCTTTCCTTAATAGAATAACTAAACCTGTGTTTCTGTTGTATACAATAAATACAGTAATTCCATATCATGTCGAGTGCTTAACTCTTTGCAAGAAGGAACAGTGAAGATAGCACAATCAGTTCCTTTAATTCAGAAAAACAAACCTTTTGTTACTTTATACTTCATAAGATTTCAAAGAATGCAAAACTGCAATTTTAAGTTACAGGGGTTGGGTGAGTGGGTAGGAGGGAGGGAGAAGGTGTGAGGGGGAAGGTGGGGAGAGGAAGGTGGGAGAGAAAGTGGGAGAGGGAAGGTGGGGGAGGAAGATGGAGGGGAAGGTGGGAGGGGAAGGTGGGAGGGGAAGGTGGGAGGGAGAAGGGAAGGGAGGGGAAGTGATGGAATGGGAGGGGATGTGCTCACTGATCCCACTTGACATATTAGAGCACACCCTTCTCATACATGAAGACTACCATTAATATTTCTCTTACCTTGATTCCCTCCTCATCATTGACTCTCCTAATAATCCTGACACAGATCTCTGGAATCTTCTTGTAGGACGGCTGTTCAATGCAGATGTCCCGCAGAGTCTTGATGACACGTTTTCTCACACTGATACCCGTGTCCTATTAAGAGAGAGACCAAAATATGAGAAATGGCTGTCTTTGAAATGACTGTCTGATGTTCATGTCACCACACCAAATATGTATCAGCATCAGCATAAAGATCGTACTGACCATTGTTGTTACTAGGCAACACTACCAACGAGAGTTTAATGTAAAACCAGTACCTCCTAACTCAGGGTCAAACATATTGGATGAGATGGGGAAAAAATGACTCCTCACACAGGGTCAAACATATTGGATGAGATGGAAAAATGATGACTTTTACAGTAAAATTAACAAATGCACAGGACTAGATATACTAAATCATACTTGTGAGAACTGAAGGTTAAAGGTTATACTCAATACTTATAGGTTTATGACCAGTCAGAGGGTACAGTGTATCACTTAAATCAAGCCTACAACAAACAAGCTGTAAATACAACATACACATTGACGGCCAAATTCAAACATCTGACATATTCTTTCACTAATGGAAAGTCAGATATGATTTATTTATAATTTAGTGTTCATATTTTGTGTATCAGTTTTGAAGCCTCACAAGTTTCTCTCTTAACATACTAAGGTTCCTGTGTACAAAAACTGCTGATATATTTTTACAATTGTTTAGTAATATGACCCTTTTGTATAGCATTTTGTTATATGTACCAGATAAAATGATTCCTGGTTTTAATGTCACAAGTTGAAAGTACAGATACTTACCAATATCCTTTCCATCAACATGTCGTAGTATTTGTCGGTCAGTGACAGTTGCATGAGAACAAAGCGTCCAACCAGCTCAACTGCAGCTTCCCTGACACTGGTAGACTGGTCAATAAACCGACCATACACAGCCTTCTGAACATCATTCTAAGAGAAGGAAAGGTTCAAAGAGAGGGTGAGAGAGGGAAAATGAAACCTGTGTAGGTAACTGTGTATCAGTTGTTCTATGCCTGACATTTATCCTAGCAGGTTCTTCATCAATACCAACATCTTTTGGTAAAACACTAACCAAGGACTCCATCATACTTGAATCTTATGTTGAATGGTCTACTATTTCAAGTTATATACTAAAATATCTGGATGGGCTTCTGCAACCTTCAGTAAGTTGAATATAAACTTAATGATAAGAAACAGAGAGGTTGAAGGTAATATCTTACCCTGGCAAGGATATTTGTATCTGCTGCTACAACAGATGATAAGCACTTCATGGCCCGGGTTCTAATGGCAACGGCAGTCTCACTCAAAACTCGTAAGATCTGTTAAAAGATGAAATCAAACACTGTTAGTCATAGACACAAGAGTACCATCAACCTCAAATGATTTGCATGCAATAAAAGACAACCTTCATATATCATCGATATACTAATACAACCTTCGATATACTAATACAACCTTCACGTATCATCGATATACTAATATGTCAGGTCAATAATTAAGATGTCTATATTAATTAAGTACAAGCTGTCTATGCATGTATCATCAATTTACTTCTCAACATGTGCTTTGATGTCTGTAGTTTCTGTATTGTGTTGTATGTAATCATGAAAAATGTGTAGACACCAGAGATTCAACCGCTGTTGCCAAGATTAGCTCATGAACAGAGTAATCTGATATCTAATCCTTACCTGTGAGAGGTAGATATCAAAACTTTGAGAGAACGGTCTTTTGGAAGCGAGGTATCTGGCAACTAAACAGGCACTTTCATAGGTGATGATACTTCTACTTTTCCTGTAAATGAAGGGAAGGAAGGAGAGTTAAGCACCAGGTACAAAGGCAGGATAGAAACATAAATGAGAGTTTAACACCAGGCACAAAGGCAGGATATGAACATAAATGGGGTCAAATCCTGCAGAATAAGAAATTTTCATAAATACTGTACCCCAAAGAATGTGTTGACACAAAACAGTTCAGAACTTTCTCTGTGGTATCATTAATCCAACACACTTCACAATATATACTTTCTATTGTTAACCTTACCAATCTTAGATTACTGCTACTATTCCATTATTCTCTATCATTCACTAACCTTAAGCCTCTGAAGTTTTCTATTATTCTGATGGTAGCCAAGAGGTATGTCTTCCTTTTCTCAGCTTTGTCAAAGAGCTCTGAATTGGATGTATCATGAGGTTTCTTCTTCTTCTTCTTTGACTGGTGTGGCCGCTTGTCTCTACTCCTACTTCTTCTTCTGTTTCCGATGTCATTCTCCTCGTCGCTACTTTCCTCCTCTTCCTCTTCCTCATCCTCGTCCTCATCCTCTTCGTCACTCTCCTCTTTATCTTCATCCTTGGCAGACTTCATTGCATTCTCCATCTCTGCTGACGTATCCCTGTACCACTGAGCTATGTAGAACTGTCTGGTAAACTAAAACAGAATTAGAAAAAGTAAGCAAAATGTTACAATGATGAAAGCACATCCATCTCAAAGTTAATTCTTTAAGAACAATCCTAATTCTGAATCACTTAGTTGGTAAGCTTTTGAGAATGCAAAGTAGGTTGCTTGACATGATTAATATAAAATGATCTGTCAGAGTAACTATTTGCTATTAAGTGGTCAACTAATCTTCCATCCCGAAGGTAAGTTCAATCCTCAACTTGGTCGAGTGCCCGCTGGTGGGATCAGCCACCTTTAACAATAATAACCGTTGTATAACAATATCCATCAATGCATATCTTACATTGGGTAATGCAGAATGAAGTGAGAGATTTTTAGTGTATACATATTAATATTTAAGATTTGCTTGTATAATTTCCATTTATAGTAAACTCTATACAGCTATTAATTACAACTATAGCACAGCACAGATAATCACATATTGCATGTCTCCACCATTTTTGATAATTCTATTACAATAATGGATACTATGGCTAGTGTGTATCACTGGCTTTCCATTATTGTTATGGATAATTCTTTTACAATAATGGATACTATGGCCATATTTACTCTGAATATTATCTACTTCTTAATCCTTGTTAATTGTTTCTTTTCTACTCACCAGGAGAGCAGGATCATTCTGACTGTTATAAACGAGATAATCCAGTAAGGCCTTTTCCAGACTTCTGAGATACTTATCACTCTCAGGATCAGCGACCTCTTTGCCTGATGAATCGTCTCTGGATATTGAAAGCATCTTCAAGAAGATAGAGGAGAGGTCAAAGGTCAGATGTGGTTAAGAGTAAGGTAACTCTTTAAAACTGTTTAGTAATTAGTAAACGATAAATAACACAACATATAATTTGTTTACCGTTCACATCATAAACCTCTGTGATTACCGAGTTAATTTTTCCACCCTCCCATAGATCCTTTTGGGATGTAATATGATCAGATCAGATAACTCACTTCTTTTGATATCGTGTTCAGCACTTCTTGATCCATTCTACTAGAGACGGCATCTTTCCGAAGTCTGCTTGCGATTTGGCCCAAGTACTCCAATGAAGATACTCTCATTGTCATATCATTAGACTTGTTGCTGAAATGGTGCATCTAGAAATAAAAACAGAATCCATCAAAGAAAAGGACAAATTAAAACAAAATCTACATCAGAAACACAATCACACTCTTAAAATATGAGAAACAATTTACCCACAAACAATTAACATACCATACACAACAAATACAGAGTTCAAAGTTCACGCCAAATGTAATGATGCTTTAAAATAGTGACCTAGAATGTGTGTTATGCAGTACAGGACCACGCACACAGATATCCTTCGGCAACCTTAGAATGCACTACAGCAATGATGAATGCTTTAATATTGTTTTAATGCTTTAAATGAGTGTCTTTTAGAAATACAAGCAAATATTCCTACCAGTAATCTCCCAAGAAGACTAAGCAGTAATTCAGCTGCTGGCCAATCTGGTTTATTGACAGCTGAGAGCAGATCGTGGACAAAGTTTTCAAACAGAGGTCTGTAGTCTTCTTCATCCTTACTGACACACCTAGAGACAAATGGACAGATGGAAAGAAATAAGACAAAATCTAGAGACAAATGAACAGACAGAAAGATATAAGATAAAATCACTGCTTGCCTACACGATACACAAATTAAACAGAAATCATCATGAGAAATTCAACTTTGAATCAAGCACATCCAATATACAATGTTGTTTGTAATGCAAATCAAATGTGAGTAAAGTAAGGGTAAGATACTTCTTTAGTTCAGCTGTTGCAATGCTAATGTTGAATTACTGTTCTGTCTGCTCACCTATCAATCGATGCTACAGAGAAATATCAATGCTACAAGGAAATGTCAACCTACTACACCGCAGTGCAAGTATGTTACTTTCAAAGCTAGTGTCTGAAGAAGGTTAAACAAATGATAAGTTACAGTTCACCAGAGATTCTCAATAAGCAGCCACCCAAGTCAAATCTAGTCCACAAAATAGTTGAACCTTACACATTCAAAAACTACTAGCACACAGTCTTGCACTAATTGGGTATGCAGGCTTGTGCACCACACCAGCCTACAAGGCACATCACTTAATCTAGGTATAGTGAGCTTTTGGTTCTTGTAAGGTCTCTGCTACAACCAATGTTTCTCTCTTTGGGCTTCATAGAACTGAGAACCCTTGCAGACCTTGGAACCTGTGTTTTCTGTTCTGGCTCAGATTTCTCTGTGGTAGAGTACATGTGCCCACACTGGGCGGCACTGGGCAGCCCCGCCCAGCACTAAAAATTACCGCCCAGCACTGTCTTAAAAATCGTGAATCCCGCCCAGCACTATTTTCATCTAATCCCGACATTCCTAACAATATATTCAACATAAATTGGGCCTAGCCTATGCCAAAATTATACACACTAATAATGCATCAGTTACGCATGCGAGAAACATTACTTACGGCTCTCAGTCGGTAAAAAATGTAAATTGTTAGCAAAACTAGTACTTGTGTATGTGCTAAAAAGCTACACAAGTGCCAGCATTTGGCATCTGAGCACCTTCAAAAATTGAAACACCCCCCTCCCCTTAGACCCCTCCCCCAGGACGGTGATCAGAATACCCGGCACTCTGAAAATCCTGGGCACATCCCTGCATGAGTATTGCTTTGACTGGAAGTTTAATGCCCAACTGCCTTTATATGGGACAATTAATATTACAGATGGGAAAACAAGCTAACCTGGCATCTCTTTCATATCTGACATATGGTTGCTGTGTCTTCGCTAAACTAATAGTATGCATGAAAACACCAATCATCGTTTACTTCTCTTTCATAAGAAGTGTTCTTTACATCTTCCCTTCTAAGACAAGACTGTTAGTCAACCTGTTATCTACTATGACACTACTTTGACTAATATTAGAATTAAGTACTTACTTTTTAAGAAACACAGAGAGAAAATTCTGCCCTGTTCTGACAGCAGTTTCATAAGCATTGACAACAAGGACACCATTGTCAGTCTGGGAAGAAAACAAAGAAGAGAATGTAAAGAACAAAATGCAAGAGATATGTCGTCAAGTAGAATGGAAGTAGTCAGAGACCACTCCTAACACAAATCATAATTAATGCTGGCATATCATAACACCTCATCAAATTTATACAAGTACAATTTCATTCTGTACTTAAGCATTACAAAGGCACCAATCCACAGATTGTTTGTTTGAATTTCAGTAAACAAGCTGATTTAGTGTTACATATATCTTTCTAACCTTAGACAGAGAAAGATCTAGAAATTTTAAATTTGATTCTATTTAAAAAATTGATGAGCTCATTGTTCAGAGCAAACCCATAATGCTCTAAGACAGAGGAAAGGCTAACCTCATTTCCTTCATTACAGCCTGAGCACAGAGACATGTTCCACGATATGGCTAACAAGGTTATGGGTTACGTTATGAATTGTTGGCAGGTAAGAAAAGTCTATCTGTCCATTATGTGAATGCCTTTTTACATCTGGTTAGTAACATTGTCAGCTGATGCTGTGATTGACACTAAAACACATGTTAGTATTCAATGTTCCAACTGAGGTAATTTGAGTTCATCTTTGCTGGAAAGTTTCATTACATGATAATGAAGGTGGCAACTTACAGGGTCAACGTAGGGAGCATCAACATCGTCATATTCATCGTTGTTTATTTTAGGAGTCTCTTTTTCATTGGGTAAGACAACTACACACTGTATTAGCTGTAGGACTAAGGCTGTCACCATCTGAATAGCATCTTCAGAATTAAGTCTGTGAAGAAAGACAGAGAGACAGACAAAGAATGAAAACTCCACCAACAGTTAAGAAAACTCGTTTGAAATACCTGATCTGAAAGCATTCTTTATCTATCAATCATAAAAAAGAGCATTTAGTTTAAAGCCAAGTGATTTCATGATTGCTTTACTTTACTAATAAGACTACCAAAGTAAAAAAATTATTTTTAATTCACAGAGATAAAGACAAACAGGATGGCAGCTAAATGTCTCTTGTAAAGATGTAAAGTTATAAAGCTCATGCATGTTACAGAGCTTCCAGACACATTGCTAACACTTTTCCTCCTCTCATTAAATTGAGGTAGCACAACCAATACAATACAATACCTTATATACTGTTAGTTACATATCAAATACATTAATTTGTAATAAGATAATGGTTCAGACAGGATAGTTTATGTGTTAGTTCTGTAAAGTTCACTTCACTGTCTGGGACTATTTGCTAGTTACATGTCATCCACTCAAAACAGCAGCTTGTATTGCTTCATTAATAAAATGTTCTCATTATTTTCTCTAATTAATTTAGCTCATTGTGCCTACATCCTCTAATGCAGTTATCCCTCTGAGGCTCTGCCCCCACTCAGACAATAGTTTACAATAACAACCTATGCCTGATGTTTATATGCAAAGAGGGCAACAAAAGCATATTTTCTGGCAGGAATAAGCATCTATTGTGACATAAATGCCACATAATGACAATTCATGTTGTCCTCAAACACATTTATGTTGCAAACACAGCTAGGTCTCTTACACTTGACAATCGTTAGCATTTGATGACATATTTGCAGGAATTATTTTTTCTATTTTCTGAATTGCTATAACACAGAAGGCCAAATTTCATCATGCAATCAGTGTTAAATAGATTACTGGGTAGAGCTCAAATGTGCATTAAGATGAAGATGATGACTCACTTAAAATTCCTGAGATTTTTCTTGCTTGATGGCAGTCTGGCAAGAGATGCAAATATATCCTCTAAGATCAACTGTCGATGTTTCTCATACTGAGAAAATACCTGCAAGAAAAGACAAGAAATAAGCCATGATGAACAAAAGACCTTTAAAAGTTAGGATATGTTCTGTTGTAGTAACATATAAAGCTGCATTCTCTGATGAATTGCCAAATTTGAGTGGAATACATCCTCAACAGTTAACAGAGGATAAGAATACCTGAAAACAAAGTCTGACTCTTTCCTGCACAAAGGTTGCACCAGAAATAATCAAAGCGGGCAAAATCTTTGAAGATTTACCAATTAGTCAAGAGAGACACATCTCATCTAAGTTTGTGGGGCTGGAGATTTTCTATTTAGGATACAGACTGTTACTAACAATAGTTATAAAACTTAAATGACAGCAACCAAACATTAATTAGAATCATGGGGCATTCCATTGGGCTCTCCAGCCTTGCCCAAAACCAACAGATGGGAGAGTGTCTAATCGGTCCTATCTAGTTCCGTAATCTCTGTACTGCAGATCAGAACAGTACCGTGAGTTGATATTTAGTAGTTTATACAATTTTGTTCATAATCATTGAAGAAGAGATCTTTTGAAACATATTTTCAAGCTAAACTAATTGTATTTAAACAACTTAACTTGTGTTTGATCAGAATTATGTAAAGTAACAGACAAAATCCATATAATAAAGATAATGACATATTTACAAATTTAATTCTTGCAAAATCATTTGCAAGAAAACGTGATGAATTCCTCAGGGATTTCCCTGTTTCCACTATCACATTACCAAACTTTTTTTCATAACAAATGGATTAATGGCAATAGAACTAGCTCAAAGTGTCTAATCTTACAGTCAGCAAAATTTAGCTAAATATTTTATATTTAGAAAAAAGCCATTGTCCTTCTGTCAGTGTCTGCCATGATTCATATTTACTGATATGGAAGTCTCTTGTATCCAGAAGATTATTGAGGCAGGTATTACTTTCATCCATTATTAAACCATTTCTGTCGCCTTATCCTAAACCAGCAGGTCCCCCGGAGTTACCTACATTATTCTATTCATGAACAATATGGGATTAATTTGAACGTATACATACCGTAGAAATCAACTTGAGTGCATTTAGCTGAAGTTCACTGACATTCTCAACAAAGAAAGGGGCTGTCCCAAGGGAAGAAATCTGGTGAAATATACAAATCAAAAAGAATATTAATAATGAGCAATCTTCAGAAAAAAAGGTAAGTTACATATATACTAGTATGACTAGTCAAGCAATGAAAACATTCTTGTTCATATTCAACCATGTTGATGATTTAAAGAGTCAGTACAATTTTTGCAACCTATTTAGTTGGAGTGGAGAGGGTTTAGTCTGGAAGCAAGGGGGTGGGGGAGGGGGGAACAGGACAGATGGCAGGGAAGGATGAGCTTATATCGCAACACAATACTACGTTAAGTTTAAATCTACTCACCAAGAGAACAGTTGAATCAGTGAGTGTCTGTACTGACATCAGCTCAGACAAGTTACTGACAAGAGTGCAGAGTTTATTGTAGAGAGATAAGATTTCTTTCTCCTTGGTTGCACCGGCTCTAGCTCTCTTCAGTTTCATATGGGTTACGATTCCCTCTGAAAGACAATATCAGTCACAAGATGTGTTAAAGAGAGACATAAGTACTGACCATGGAACCAATACTTGGAATTAAGACAATATCATTCACAAAATGTGAAAAAAGAGAGCCATACTACTGACCATGGAACCAATACTTGGAATTAAGTCATTCTTCTTCACAACTAAATACAAATACATATATTATTTGAAATAAGACCCCACTGAGCCTGAGGTGGTACTGCAGAAGTAATCACTGGATGGATAGTTTAGATATTATTACTAACCTCCTTTGGTGTCTCTGTCTGCCCTGTAAACTGGGTCAAACTCAGGGTATATAGAATACTGTAGTTGGTACTTTGTGAGCTGGGCTATCCTATCTATAACATCTTCGATAAAGACTTCTTTTGGCATACCGCTAGCAGTCATGATGTAAGCTGCCGTCAGAGCAGAGTTTACTGAATGTGCTATTCTTTCCATTGTTCTTCTCTTCCAAGCCTTCTGTTCTCTGTATTTTCCTTCTTTCTGTTGGTGGAATCCAATTTATGAAACAATTTAGACACATTTTTATAGATTTGAAAATTGATACTAATAATCAATGAATTTCTCAATCTTTGACTGAAGAGGAGCTTGTCAATGTTGTAGATGAAATTCAAACTAAGATTAACCAACTCTCTGAAACATTCTGGATTATTCATATTTGTGGAGGCTTAGAAGGTACCATTCACATTTATACAATGCACCCATGCATGACAATTTAAAGGGGGGGTGTTAAGGGGGCAGCAGACCCTAGGCCAATGCATGACAATGGGAAGGGGGTCAAGGGAGCAGCAGACCCTAGGCCTATGCATGACAATGGCAAGGACCCCGGGGGTCAAGGGGCAGCAGACCCTAGGCCCAAGTATGACAATGGGATGGGGGGTCAAGGGGGAAGCAGACCCTAGGCCTATGCATGACAATGGAAAGGGGGGTCAAGGGGGCAGCTGAATCTAGGCCCATGCATGACAATGGAAAGGGGGGTCTAGGGAGCAGCAGACCCTAGGCCCAAGTATGACAATGGAAAGGGGGAGTCAAGGGGGAAGCAGACCCTAGGCCCATGCATGACAATGGAAAGGGGGGGGTCAAGGGAGCAGCAGACCCTAGGCCTATGCATGGTAATGGGAAGGGGATCAAGGGAGCAGCAGACCCTAGGCCCAAGTATGACAATGGAAAGGGGGAGTCAAGGGAGCAGCAGACCCTAGGCCCATGCATGACAATGGAAAGGGGGGTCAAGGGAGCAGCAGACCCTAGGCCTATGCATGGTAATGGGAAGGGGAGTCAAGGGGGAGGCAGAGCCTAGGCCTATGCATGACAATGGAAAGGGGGGGTCAAGGGAGCAGCATACCCTAGGCCCTTGCATGACAATGGGAAGGGGGTTCAAGGGGGCAGCTGAACCTAGGCCCATGCATGACAATGAGAAGGGGGGTGTCAAGGGGGCAGCAGACCCTAGGCCTATGCATGGTAATGGAAAGGGGGGTCAAGGGGCAGCAGACTCTAGGCCCATGCATGACAATGGGAAGGGGGGTCAAGGGGAAGCAAACCCTAGGCCTATGCATGACAACGGGAAGGGGGGTCAAGGGGGCAGCAGACTATAGGCCCATGCATGGCAATGGAAAGGGGGGTCAAGGGGCAGCAGACTCTAGGCCCATGCATGACAATGGGAAGGGGGTCAAGGGGGCAGCAGACCCTAGGCCCAAACGAAATTAGGGTAGCTGGGATAATAGATGATGTAGAATATCATATGCTAATTTTCAGAATACTGAAAACTTCCAAACTTCCAATGAGGAGCCTAGTGAAATAACTGGCCCATCCATGCTCTCAATGCCAGTTGTCCAGCTACTAATTATTACAGTCTCCTTGGCCACTATGAATGAGAAGAGAATATTACCTATCTCTTCATACTCTCACTTTTCAAGAGACAAGCAGGACAGACGACTTACCCT